>APFE031241023.1:26083-72017 GCA_000404065.3 Pinus taeda | reverse complement strand
TAGCCATAGATATGAATTCTTAATTGCTCATATTTAAACTTATCCTAAACATGGTGAATACTGTTTAAGAATTCTTAATTGCTCTTAAGCATTACTTTCATGTTTTCTTCATTAGCATAGTGGAAGATTCTTAATTGCCTTTCACTTACTAATTTTCCACTTTTCACCAACAAATCTGATATATTGTTTTAACACATGCCTAACTTGCTCTACAGCAACACTTGGTCTCCACACATCCATTTCCTAGAGCACAAATATCTCAACTCCATTGCCTAATGGAACAAGCTGTCCTGTAAGTCTATATTTCAGTTCTAAAGGAAATCATCAACCCACCAAAATCAAACAAACAGTGAATCATAACTAGTCTAAACACTCATCAAACAAAGCTAAAACTATAAAGAGAGAGCCCTCTCTGGTTACAGGTAGACTAGGACCTGTAGCTACAAGATTGGTTAGTGGTTACCTCAGCAGCCATTCCCTTGGGAGTCAAAGGGAACAACCTGAGTGATAACAGGTGGCATTTTCTATTATGTCTTAAAGTAGAGTTTTTACAATAAGGAGCTCAATTTGAGTCTCACTTAACAGATGATGATCAGTAGAGTGGTACTTGGATCCCCCAAGCCTCTAGAGTACACAGACTCCCCTTTACTAAATATCGACCTCAACTGGTCTCAATGGTATGAGTTCAAATTGGTACTCAACACCTGACTAGTATACACAGAGGAGCTGCATGAACCTCTCAAGCCTTCTCTGGAGTTCATAGACTCTTGGACTCTCTCTGTCTCTGTCTGCTCGATGCTACCTTTGCTCTGTAGGTTAGCTTGGCTTCTCTATTCTCTGTGATTCACTTCTTTCTCTACTTCTGTCCCCCTCTGCTCTTTGTCTGTTCGTGGCTTAAAGCCAATCTGCTTCCTGACTACTTGTTTCCTCTTCTTAGCTCTCTGGATCACCTACCTCTGTCTGCTAGAATTCCCTTGCTCTACGTCATCATCACTGTGTAATGTTGCACAGAGAGGTGGCCACTTGTTTCCTTGCGAAATGAGTGTCAGTTTTCTTTAAATGGTCATTATTTCCACTACTCCATGATTTTCCCACAAAACTGATTCTTCTGCCAGCTCATCGGTCATGCTGGAACTCAAATATTTATGTGCCTTAGTCTGTTTCCTCATCAAATCTGATCATCCATCAGGTTGATTCTCCGTAATTGATCGGGAGCCTCCAAATCCTATGGTCTTTGTTTATATTGCGCAGCTAATTTGCTCTACTGTTACTTACACAATGTAAGCAGATTTCTCCCTCATCCGCTGGACATGCATCGCCTAGTGTATGGCATCACGCTGAACTCGGCCAAACCCGTTTACCGCTCGAAGTGCATGTGATATCCTGCCAGTTTTGGGCATAGGACCTACCTTCTGACTGTTTCCACATGGTTTTCTTGTTTGCCTCATGACCAAGCGCTCGGGGCTTTCCTTCTTGAGGGTTTTTCCCTACGATACACGATTAGTGCTTTGTGCTAATTGCGTATCAGAAAATACCTCCATTTTTGGGCTCGGGCTTCAGATTGTCAATTTGTGTCCATGCACGGTCTCCATGGGCCAACTATGTTGGGTTGTGTTATATTCTTTCCCCGAATAGCCCACGTAGTTAATCGGGGGTTAGAGAGGGGGAGGTCATAGGGGGTTTGAGGGGCACTCGTAACCCCACTTTATGGGGTCTGGTGCGGCACCTCAGAAAATTTTGGTTTTGGACCCTATGTTAGGTTGGGCAAACCCACCTATGGTTTTGTGCATCATTTTCACACATGTTTTTGGACGCGATGATTTTTCGGTCCATGGTATTGGATGCTTCGGCATGTATAAATATGTATTCTAACATTGAAAGGAACATAATGAAAAGTCAAGCTAGTAGTCCCAGTTTTTGGATCCAGGGGAAATTCTCTGTGTATATGTGTTTTATGTGTTATGCTCTCACATTGTTTATTTTATGTGTTTTAGAATTCATATGCAGGTAATTTCTGTACAGGGTTAAAACCTACATTTGGTATTAGAGCTATTTTGGCTTCAACAGGACGCCTTTGTTGCCCGTGTTCAGTGGGAGATCTGCGAGATCGATTCTGGTGGTGAAACAAGATGGCGAGCAGTGGAAAGATAGAGATCGAGAAATTTAATGGTCAGAGTTTTGAGTTGTGGAAACTCAAGATGGAGGATCTGTTGGTGGATAAAGATCAATGGATCGTGGTAGATCCGAGTACTAAACCAATGGGAGTCTCCAATGAAGAATGGAAGAAGTTGCATCAGAAGGCAAAGAGCACAATACGATTGTGTGTCTCAGATTCAATATTGCTGAATGTACCAGGGGAAGCTACGGTGAAGGCTTTGTGGGACAAGTTAGGGACTTTGTACCAATCTAAGTCTATGGCAAATAAACTGTTCTTGTGGAAAAAGATGTATAACCTGAGGACGAAAGATGGAGACTCGGTGAAAGAGCATCTGAATGCATTTAATACTGTGATAAGTCAGTTACCATCTATTGATATTAAAATTTCAGATGAAGATAAGTGCATCAGTTTGTTGTGTTCTCTACGAGATTCGTGGGATAGTCTAGTTATTGCAATAGGTAGCAATGCAACTGCTTTGCAGTTTGATGAAATAGTCTCAGCCTTGTTGACGGAGGAGATGAGACAGAAAAATATGGACAACCAGAATGGTGATGCCTTATCTGTACAAGGACGATCCCAGAACAGAAACAAAAATAAGTCATCGAGTGGAGATCTAAATCTAGAGGGAGATCTAAATCTCCAGGAAAACCTACAAAGGTGGTGTGCTGGAAATGCGGAAAGGAAGGGCACTTCAGAAGGGATTGTAAATCTAAAGCTCCTGATAAAGGAAAGGGATCAGATGATGCTCCTTCTGCAGAGGCGAAAACCACCTCAGATGAAGGTGGGGATGTGTACTTGGCTTCTTCAAGTACACATGTAGATCATGAGGCATGGTTGATTGACTCAGGTGCATCTTTTCACTTCACTCCCCATAGAGAGTGGTTCTGCGAGTATGAGAAATGTGATGGTGGTGATGTCTTCTTGGGGAATGACACGAAGGCTAGAATCATTGGTCATAGAAAAGTAAAGTTGAAGTTGCAAGGTGGAAGGGTTAGAACACTTACGGGTGTTCTGCAATTCATGCATTAGCCAGAAATCTCATTTCTGCAAGCAAGATGGACGATGCAGGTGTAAAAACAGTGTTTGAGAAGGATACCTGCAAAATGGTTCGGGGAGCACTGGTATTGATGTGGGAAGTTCGGATTGGAACTTTGTACAAGTTGCAAGGTAGCACTGTTATTGATGGGTGCAACAGTTGTGTGGTTCCTGAAAGTGGAGTAGAAAATCTAGTGGTCACTGGTGAAAAGACCATGTTGTGGCATCAAAGGCTTGGACATATTGGAGAGAAGGGCCTTCAAATACTTCATGGTAAAGGTATGGTAGAAGGTATGAGTAATAGCTCTCTAGATTTTGATTTTTGTGAAAATTGTGTATATGGGAAGCAGAATCGAGTGAGTTTCCCCTCTGGTAGAAAGAGGGTGAAACAAATATTAAAGCTTGTGCACAGTGATGTGTTTGGACTTATGAAGGTTCCATCACTAGGTAAGTCTGTGTACTATGTATCATTTATAGATTACTTCTCAAGGAATACATGGATATATTTCCTTAAGAAGAAATCTGAAGTCTTTGACAGGTTTGAAGAATTTAAGGCTCTCGTGGAAAATCAAATAGAGAAGAAGATAAAGGTGCTAAGGATAGATAATGGTGGAGAGTTTTACAGCAAGGAATTTGAAGAATTCTATAAGAAGTGTGGTATAGCACGGTAGAATACTACTCCATATACACCTCAGAAAAATGGAGTTGTAGAAAGAACGAACAATACGTTGATGGAAAGGGCAAGAAGCATGCTCAGTGGTGCCGGATTAGGACAAGAATTCTGGGCAAAGGCAGTGGATATTGCATGTTACTTGGTCAACAGGTCACCTTCATCAGCGTTGGAGGATAAGACTCTGCATGAGGTGTGGACTGGTAAGAAACCCTCTCTTTCACATCTAAGGGTATTTGGATAGTAAATATGAAAAGTGCATCCTTATTGGGTATGAGGATGGTTTAAAGGGTTATAAGCTTTGGAACCCAGTAACAAGGAAGGTTGTGTACAGTCAAGATGTGGTGTTCAGAGAGGTGAAAGATGTTATTAAACATGAAGTCCAACTAAAGCAACCTGAGAAGATAGAGTTTGAGCTAAAGGAGGAAGAATCAGACTCTACAGCAGAGGAGGAATCAGAAGATGAAGAGCCACAAACTCGGTCTATGAGAAGATTAGTTCGAGAAAGAAGGTAGCCAGAGAGGTATAGTCCATCTGCTTTCTATTCAAATTTTGCTTTGTTTGTTACTAATGATGATCCCAGAACTATGAAGGAAGCAGCGGATTCAGAGGATGGAAAACTCTGGAAAGAGGCCATGGTTGATGAAATGGCATCTTTACACAAAAATGAGGCTTGGGATCTGGTGGAGTTACCAGCTAGAAGGAAGCCCATTGGCAGCAAATGGGTGTTCAAAAAGAAGACAAATGGAGAAGGAAAAGTCGAGAAATACAAAGCTCAGTTGGTAGGAAAAGGTTATTCCTAAGTGCCAAGAATTGATTTTGGTGATATTTTTTCTCCTGTTGCCAAGGTAACTTCCATTAGATTACTTTTATCTATTGCTGCTACTTTTTATTTTGAGGTAGAACAGATGGATGTGAAGGCAACATTTCTTCACAGGGATCTGGAAGAGGAGACCTACATGAAGCAACCTGAAGGCTTTGCGGTGAAGGGTAAGAAAGAACTAGTATGCAAGTTAAAGAAGTCTTTGTATGGGTTAAAACAGTCACCAAGGATGTGGTATCAGAAATTTGATACATTTATACGAGGACTTGGCTTCACCAGAAGCAAAGCAGATCACTGTGTATTTTAAATTAATTGGTGCTTGTGTTATTTATCTGGTCTTATATGTGGATGATATGTTGCTAGTTGGAAATGACAAAGAAGTTATCTAGGATGTGAAGACCCATTTGTCCTCCAAATTTGACATGAAAGATATTGGTGCTGTAAACTATATTTTGGGCATGGAAATTAAAAGGGATTGGGCAAAGAGGAAGCTCTAGTTAAACCAGAGGAAATATGTCGAGAAAATATTGCAGAGATTTATTATGCAGGATAGTAAATTGGTGAAGGTTCCTATTCCTGTAAGTGTGAGCTTATCTGCTGAATAATGTCCCAAGACACAAGAAGAGGAAGAGGACATGTCTCGTGTTCCATATGCAAGTGCAGTCGGTAGCGTGATGTATGCAATTGTTTGTACTAGACCAGACATTACACATGCAGTGGGAGTATTGAGCAGGTTTATGTCAAAACCAGGGAAGGAGCATTGGATAGCAATGAGGCGGGTTTTTAGGTATTTGGATGGAACTAGTGATTATGGTTTGTGCTACCAAAGAAGACCAGGATTAGACAGAATGTTGAATATTGATGGCTTTGTTGATGCAGACTGGGCTGGAGATATGGATCAAAGAAGATCTACAAGTGGGTATGTGGTTAACCTATTTGGAGGTGCAGTTAGTTGGATTAGTAAGAAACAATCTGTAGTGGCACTATCAACTACAGAGGCAGAATACATGGCAGCCACTTATGCAAGCAAGGAAGCAGTTTGGTTGCAGAGATTGTGTTCAAGTATGGGATTAGTACAGGAAACTATAAGGATATATTGTGACAGCCAAAGTACAATATTCTTGGCAAAGAACCCTGCATATCATTCAAAGACAAAGCACATTGATGTTCAGTATCACTTTGTGAGGGATATGGTAGAAGACAAAAAGATGTTGCTGGTAAAGGTGTACACTTTGAAGAATACTAAAAATGCATTGAAAAAATCTATGAGCCCTGAGAAGTTCTCTTAGTGTAGAGAAACAATGGGCATTGCAAGGCTGGATAAATGGCTAAGCTCTCTTGTGGCCCCCTGTGGAAAGAAAAAAACAAGTGGGAGAATTTTGGGTTGTGTTATATTCTTTCCACGACTAGCCCATGTAGTTAACTGAGGGTTAGAGGGGGGGAGGTCACAGGGGGTTTGAGGGGCACCTGTAACGCCACTTTATGGGGTTTGGGGCAGTGCCCCAGAAAATTTTGGTTTTGGACCCTATGTTAGGTTGGGCTGACCCACCTATGGTTTTGTGCATGATTTTCGCACATGTTTTTGGACACGATGGTTTTAGATCCATGGTTTTGAACTCGATGGTTTTTCGGTCCATGGTATTGGATGCTTCGGTATGTATAAATATGTATTGTAACACTGAAAGGAACATAATGAAAAATCAAGCTGGTAGTCCCGATTTTGGGATCCAGGGGAAAATTTCTATGCATATGTGTTTTATGTGTTATGCTCTCGCATTGTTTATTTTATGTGTTTTAGAATTCATATGCAGGTAATTTTTGTACGGGGTTAAAACCTACAAATGGTCAGCATGCTTTGATTGAGGGTCCTCATTGTTCCGTGCAAGCCACAATTTCCATTTCCCAGAGGTCATTTCTGATAGTTCTTATTCATAAGATTTGATCTGACATAATTTGAAACAGTCATGAAAAATGTATAAGGATCCAATTCGGATCACGGCCTTCCCACTGAAAAAGCTTTTGGACCACCAAAATTTGGTTTTCAAGCATCAACTAAGTGAGGGTATAACTGTCTCACTTGTCCAATCTCTATCCATTTTGCACTACTTGGCTTCGAACCCTTGAGTCCAATCCTGAGGTACTCAACATATCCCCTGCGCGTCGCCCTCACCTTCCTATCCAGAACTGTGTCCCCCTGCAATTCATTGAGATATTCAGGTAATAGGCAATCAATAGAAGGCAATTGACTTTTCTCTTTGGGATCTTCAATTAATGAAGGTTGAAATAGCCTCAAGCTGTCTGCATTCATTGACTGAGTAGATGTGCATGTAAGATGGTAAATCAAGGTGAAAAGCATTCTCACCAATTTTCTCAAGTATCTTGAGAGGTCCATACCTTATTGGTTTTAGCTTTTTACCTTCACCTTGCATTTTGTCCTTCCTGATATACAGCCAGACTTGATCACCAACTTGGAAACTATGCTCCATCTGATGCTTTTCATGCCTTACCTTATATTTGGCTTGGCTCTCTCCCAGTTGTTCATGTACTGCCTGGTGAATCTCTTGGATTTGTTCAATGAACCTGGTTGCCTTGTCCACATCATTGTGTCCATCAACTGCTATGTCTTTTGCAAAGACAAAATCCAAGGGAGATCTTGGTGTCAAACCAAAACAGGTCTGAAAAGGAGATCTCCGTGTATAAGAATGTTTTGCTCGGTTGTAAGCATGCTGCACATAACACAAATGTTCATCCCAAATTTTGGGATGCTTGCTGCAATAGCCTTTGAGCAACTGGATCATTGTCCTGTTGACTACTTATGTCTGGCCATTGGTTTGTGGATGGAAGGTTGTGCTTTTCTTCAGTTTGGTGTCAATCAGTTCCCACAAGCTCGACCAAAACTTCCCAAAAAATCGGGTGTCTCGATCAGATACAATGGAAGTGGGTAATCCAAAATGAACCCATACATGCTGAAAGAACAACTTTGCAGTTTGTTCAGTTGTAATATGTTTGTTACAAGGTATCAAAATACACATTTTGTTGAACCTATCCACAACAACATACAAATAGTCATGACCATTCTTAGATTTAGGCAATCCTCCAACAAAGTCCATGGAAATACTTTCCCAAGGATGAGAAGGAACTGGTAATGGAGTGTACAAATGTAATTTTCTATTGTTGGGCTTAATTTTAGCACACATGGTACACCCTCTTACATATCTAGAAACTGTCTCATTCATTTTTGGCCAATAACAAAATCTTTGCAGCTATGCAATTGTTTTACTTACCCTAAAGTGACATGATATTAGAGAAGTGTGTGCTTCTCAAATTATCTTTACTCTTTTATTTTGTGGAATGCATAGCTTCCCACAATGATACAAGAGTTTGTCCATAATGTGATAATCCAATTCTTCTACTCGTTTACCCTGACTTAAAGTTGCATATACATCTTTAAAATCTATATCTTGAGCATATTATTCAATGTAGCTCTCATGCAATACTGAATTATGCTTAAGTATAGTGGATACATTTATAATAGGTCTAGATAACATATCTGCAACTTTATTGTGTATGCCCCTTTTATATCTGATGACTAAATGAAATTGTTGTAGAAAACCCATCCACCTATAGTGTCTTGATTGCTACAACTTATTTTGGGAGTGTAGATATTGAAGTGGTTGATGATCAGTATGGATAATTGTCTCTTTGCCCATTAAATAATGTTTCCACTTTTTCACACTCTATACTAATGCATACAATTCTTTATCATATGTTGGATTAACTACTGCAGAATTAAATGTCTCAGAATGATAACATATGGGTTTACTGTGCTGTATCAACATTGCTCCCATGGCATAGTCATTGGCATCTATTTGGATCTCAAATGGTCTTTGAAGATCAGGCAGTGCTAGTATTGGTACTGTATTAATCTTTTCTTTCAAGGTGTCGAAGGATTTCTACTGTTTACCTCCCCACTGAAACACCTTATTCAATCCTGTCAAAGCATGTAAGGGAGCTGCAATTGAGGAAAAGTTAGAAATGAACTTTCTCCAATATTGTGCTGCACCTAAGAAACTTCTCACTTCTGTAGCAGATTTCGGTTTAGGCCAGTTTACAATGACCGCAACTTTAGAGGGATCTATCTTCAATTCACCACCCCGTACTATATGTCCCAAATAATTCAAAGATATTTTTCCAAATTCACATTTTGAGAGTTTAACATAAAGTTTTTCTCTTTTCAAAACGTCTAGTTTTTGCTTAACATGCTTTAAATGTTATTCCCACGTTTTGCTAAATATAAGAATGTCATCCAAATATACAATAACAAAATCATCAAGAAGAGGTCTGAGTGCATCATTCATTATTCTCATGAAACTAGCAGGAGCATTAGTCAAGCAAAAAGGCATAACCAGCCACTCATACAATCCCTGCTTTGTTTTGAAAGAAGTTTTCCATGCATCTTGTTGTGCAACTCTAACTTGATGATATCCACTATGCAAGTCTAACTTGGAAAAATAAACAGCTTCCTTTAACTGATCTAATATATCATCTATGTGAGGAAGGGGATAATGATTTTTTATCGTTATTTTATTCAGTGCTCAGTAATCAATACACATTCTCCACGATCCATCTTTCTTTCTAACCAAAATGATTGGCGACCCACATGGTGATGTGCTAGGTCTAATGAACCCTTTTTCGAGCAACTCCTGCACCTACTTCTTGATTTCTACATTCTCTAAAGCGGACAAACTGTACATCCCAATGTTAGGCAATGGAGCATCTTGTTGCAAATTAATATCATGCATTATTTCCTTTTTGGGTGGCAGACCTTTAGGTTCTTGAAACAAGATATCATACTTTCAAACAACTTTTTCTAAATCAGCTTGTTGTTTAGCATCACAACCCTCAAATACATTGGTTTTATCAGGTTTCTTTTCCTTTACAACCATCAGTAAAAATTGTTTGCATGAATTTACAATTCATTTCATCTGCACTAATTTTATGAGTGTATAATTATTCTTGAGCTTATGAGCTCTTACAAAGTATTCCATTCCATCTTTAATGAGTAGATACTTGTTCTCATCTCTATAGGAAATAGCTTTTCTATCATACAAGTAAGGACTTCCTAAAACAATTCCACATATATCTAGGGGAATTATATCTAACTCAACCTCATCTACAAATTCTGACCCGAAAGAAAACTTAAGTTTACATTGTCTAGTCACTTGTAGTTGTGCTTTATCACTTAACCAACCTAATGGGTATGGTTTCTTGTGAGGTGCAGTCAGTAATCCCAACTTATTTACAATTGCTTCAGAAATTAAATTTACCTGTGAGCCACTATCAAACAAAGTATCAACCTTTTGATGTTTGGAAATAACTCGAATATGGAAAATCTCATGCCTTTTTCTCTCATTTTCTTCATCATTAATGGATTGTGTAGAATTACTAGTAGATGCTTCAGAATTTTTATCTTTTATACCTGTGGTTGCAATGGTTATTTCATCTCCTGACTTCGACCCCAAATCTTTCTAAATAGCTACAACAGTCTTCTTCTTCTTGCCCTCGAACTTCTTAGGTCTCAGCTCTAGATGCAGAATCCAATAGTGCTCATCATCATGCCCATCCTTTTTACAGTGAGTTCATGAAGACTTGGTCTTTTGTGCAGTATTGGCCTTCCTTTCTTTCCATTTATGTTTTCTTTTCTCCTTATTCTTGCTTGTAATGGGTTTGGATGATCCCCCAACTTTTGGGTTCCCATTCTTTCCTCTAGCTTCTAGATGTGTAGCTTGAACAGATACCTCATCTATACTAGTGGCATTAAACATGAGGATAGTGTGCCTCATGTAGCTGTGTAGACCACCTATGTACTTCAACAGAGTCTCAAGTGAGTCTAATGAAATTCCTAGAATCAAATCTCTCTTCCTAAATTCTTGAGTGTAACCCTATGCACTTTGCCCTTTCAATTGGCGAAGAGTTTTCCAGCTCATCATGGCTTGTTGCATGTAAGCTAGGGGATAGAACTATTTTTTGATTGCAGAAACAAATTCACTCTAGACAGAAAGAATCTTACCATGTTTCTTCATGTCAGCTTGTGTCCTACCTTCCCACCATATCAAGGCAGTGCCTCCGAGGTGTAGGCTAGCCAGCTGAATCTTACTCTTGTCTAAGTCGATACTCTGCACTCTGCAATACACATCAATTTGTCTGATCCAATTATCCAGCTTCTCTGCATTCAACAATCCATCATATATGGGTAAATCAAATTTAACATCTAATTTAATCAAAGATGTCTTCCTTTTATGTTCAGGGCTATTAGGAGGTGTGAGAAAGTTTTCTTCTTTCCCTTTGCCTTTTGAGTGGTCATGGAGGAGAGATTCTTCTTCTCCTTTATCTTTTTTGGAGCCTGATGAATCTTCATCTTTATGTTTCCTAAAGTCCTTATCCATTTCCTATACCATGGACCTCATGGCTAGGAAACTATCTATAAATTGAGGGTCTGGCCCCAAGGGACTTTCCTCTGACATTTTCTTCTAAGGATAGACTCTTCCAATTTCCGGATTAGTCTCAACCAACTCTCCTTATCCTAATTTAAGCACTGATCTAATTAGCATTCAACAACAAAATCCAACACAACCTTGTCTAACCTTAACAACCTAATGCTCTGATACCACTTGATCTGAAAATCACTCATGAATGATCTGAGTTAATTAATGAAGGTATTACACACTCATGTGTTGGGGTGTGTCTATGTTATTTTAAGCAACGGATCAATAAGATTGTGAAATACATAGACACTTGAAACAGTAAGAGAAACATAGTAAGCAAATACAGAACACAACAAATTTAATAAGGAGTTCACCCAATCCTCCTGGGCTACATCCCCTGGTCCAGCTTTAGTGGTGGCCTTTTCTATTGTGTCTTAAAGCAGAGTTTTTACAATAAGGAGCTCAATTTGAGTCTCACTTAATAGATGTTGATCAGTAGGGTGGTACTTGGATCCCCCAAGCCTCTAGAGTACACAGACTCCCCCTTACTGAATCTTGACCTCAACTAGACTTAATGGTATGAGTCCAAATTGGTACTCAACACCTGATAGGTATACACGGAGGAGTTGCTTGAACCTCTCAAGCCTTCTCTGGAGTTCACAGACTCTCGGACTCTCTTTGTCTCTGTCTGCTCAGTGTTGCCTTTGCTCTGCAAGTCAGCTTGGCTTCTCTGTTCTCTGCAATTCACTTCTTTCTCTACTTTTGTCCCCCTCTGCTTTTTGTTTGTTCATGGCTTAAAGCCAACCTGCTCCCTGACTGCTCGTTTCCTCTTCCCGGCTCTCTAGATCGCCCACCTCTGTCTGCTGGAATTCCCCTACTCTGCGTCATCATCGATATGTAACACTGCATAGAGAGGTGCCCACTTGTCGCCTTGTGAACTAAGTGTCAGTTTTCTTTAAACAGTCATTATTTCCGTTACTCGAGGATTTTCCCGTGAAATTGATTCTTCTGCCAGCTCATTGATCATGCCAGACCTCAAATATTTATGTGCCTCAGTCTATTTCCCCATCAAATCTGGTCATCCATCGGATTGATTCTCTGTCGTTGATCAGGAGCCTCCAGATCCTATGGTCTCCGTTTATATCACGCAAGTAAGTTGCTCTATTGTTACTTATGCGATGTAAGCAGTTTTCTCCCTCATCCACTGGACACGCATCACTCAGTGTATGGCATCGCGCTAAACTCAGCCGAACCCACTTACTGCTGGAAGTATAGGCGATATCCTGTCGATTTTGGCTGTGGGACCCACCTTCTGACGATTTCCGCACAGTTTTCCAGTTTTCCTCGGGACTGAGCGCTCGGGGCTTTCCTTCTTGAGGGTTTTGCCTTGTGTATTAGAAACTACCTCCATTTCTAGATCTGGGCTTCCAATTGCCAATTTGCGTCCATGTGTGGTCTCCATGGGCCAACTGTCAGAGTGCTTTGACCGAGGTTCCTCATTGTTCCGTGCAAGCCACAATTGCCATTGTCCAGAGGTCATTTTTGATACTTGTTATTCATAAGATTTGATATTACATAATTTGAAACAGTCATGAAAAATGTTTAAGGATCCAATTCGGATCATCTGTTAATGATTGAAGCAAGTGAAGCACCAAATAGCTTGGAGGAAGAACTATCAAATGCACAGCTCTTTGCAGTGCATGTCACAGATGACCATTTTGTTGATATCATTTAGTTTTTAACTATGGATACATCTCTAGAAGAATATTCTACTCAGCAGAAGAAGGAACTAGTAGTCCGCTCTGCAGGTTTTTCAGTGATTGTAGGTCACTTATATAAGATGGGAATAGATGAAATACTACAAAGGTATATTCTTGAGTTTGAACGCACTAGTATCCTCGCTGAAGCACATGGAGGAATGGAAGGAGGTAATTACATAGGAAAAAAGACCGCACAGAAGATTTTGCACATTGGGTTATGGTAGTCGACATTACATAAGGATTCTAAGGCATATTGCAAGGCATTCGATGCTTGCCAAAGGACAGGAAAGCCCTTGCGAAGAGATGGATGACCTTTAAATCCTCAGGTTTCATTGCAAGTATTTGATAAATGGGCCATTGATTTCATAGGTCTAATATAACCACAAGGAAAGAAGACAAGCGCGTAATATTTCATTACTGCAATAGATTATTTAACCAGATGGGTGGAAGCACAACTAGTGGAGGATTGTACAACTACCACCACGGTGAATTTTATTTTTAAATATGTCTTAATGTTGTTTGAATGCCCTAAGATATTGATGAGTGAGAGGGGTACACATTTCTTGCATGAGACGATCAATGTGATGGTTGAAGAATTCCAAGTATACCACCAAAAGAGTAAACCCTATTACCCACATGTGAATGGAACGGTGGAAGGATTTAACAAAATATTGGAGAATGCGTTGACAAAGGTCTGCAATGCATAGAGGAATGACTGGGATATGCACATATTAGCAATGTTATGGGCATATAGGACAACCTGCAAGAAATTAATAGGCCAAACACTGTTTAGGTTGGTCTATGGGATTGAATTGGTGATGCCAATGGAGTATATTGTGCCAAGTCTACATATTGCAACTTTGGTAGAGATGACAGCTCAAGAGACCTTGGAGGAACGGCTCACGCAGCTGATGGAGTTAGAAGAGGACCATTTTCTTGCAGGATTTCACCTGCAAGTGAAAAAGGAATGCAATAAGGAATGGCATGATAGGCATATTAAGCTACGCACTTTCAAGGTGGATGATTTAGTGCTACTATATGGCACCAAGTTCACAAAACTTCTAGGAAAATTTCAAATGCACTGGTCAAGGCCATATGTTGATAAGGAGATCATAGATGGTGGTGCATTTCAGCTTGCGAAGCTAAATGGGGAGTCATTCCCTGGAAGAGTGAATGGGAGCAGGTTGAAGCTATATACAGGGGATACTGCCCCTGTGCAATGAGTACATGGTAGGATAACAATATTAGTAATCCAGGCATCTGCAATGGATTGTGGGACTATAAACTATGCTCCCTAAAGCAAAGAACAATATAGTAGGGAGGCTACATGATGGAAGAAAGGAGTGCGAAGGGTGAAGCTGTGCTAGATGCATTGTGCCATGGAGGATGGTACCATACAGACAGATCCAAAATTAGTCATTCGAGTCACTATTCATGATTTGATGGCAAAAATCCCATTAAGAGGAGCGGGTAGTCACCATTTACGGTGAAAATATTTGGAGAGTTTCTGCCAAAGATGCATTTATGATCCAAAAAGGGAGGGACGGCTAAATTTTAATTTGAAAACCTCTATAAATATGGCATGTTGGTCAACCAAAGAACACATTTCATTCTGGCGACTGTGTATAAGACCTCTTGTTCTAGCTATATGAATCAAAAGGTTTGGGAGGACTTAGTTTCCAGTCTGACATTCGCAACACTGCCTGAAATTAACTAGAGGATTATTCTCGCACAAATGTCTGCTCCCGCCAGTTCTAAAGTCGTAGTTTCTCAAGCAGAAGGTCCTGAAGTCATATCCATGGAAGTTGCACCCCTTTTTACTATGGTGTCGAGGTCACCTCAGTCGAAGAAATCGGCTGCGAAAGAGAAGAAGAAGAAACCTGTATTGATGAGGCATCCATTGAGGAAGAACCCCGAGGTTCGGCAAAAGGAAAAGAAGGATAAACAGTCAAAGAAAATTGTGGACCTGGAGGAAGAAGAATTCCATGTTGGAGTGGAGGAATTGGATGCTGAGGAAGGTGAGCCTATCACATGGGTCCCGGAGTATATCCCTCTGTGGAAAGCAAAGTCAAAGGTAAACAAATACCCCGATTTCGGAAAATTTATGGTCTCTATGCCACTATTACTAGAACAATTCTTTTTTGAAGGCACGATCTTAGCACGCATCCTGATGTTGAAGATGGAGGATTGGGATCTCGCTGACCACAAGAAATTCCATCACTTGGCTGCTAACGAGTACATGATGAAGATATATTATGAAGAAACTGGGGTTACACAGCTGGAACCCATGAAATGGGTAAGAGGTGTTGAGCAAGCCAAGTTGTTGCACATGCTTTGCATACTACACTTTCACAAGTCAATTATCAACACTATGTGTGTGCACCAGCTACTTGCGTTGGTGCATGATGGGTTATTATGGCTCAATGAACCCATCCCTATCACGGATATGCTCATCCACAGGATTACAAAGTTTCCCTATAAAGGGGCGGACCCTTCCAAGGGATTTGGAGGGAAAAGTGGAGAAAAGGAGTTGGCAGATAAGATGAAAGATGAATTTGGATTGATCAAGAAATTGTGAAGATATTCTATCTACTCCATTCAAGACCAGGTGGTTTAGTTTGCTTCCCAAATTTTAGCAGGGAATATTATGAGGAAATGTCATGCAGACAAATTTCCAGTGCCAATAGTATCGTTGGCTGCCTAGTACGTGAAGCGAGTAAAATACAATTGGGCACAATATTTATGTAAGGAATTCCTTGCAAACTTCTGCGAAGCACAGGAGGATGGTAAGCCATTTCATTAGGCCTAGCTCCTATTGTTAATTTTACTAGTAGCCTAGTGCCTACCGGAGGATAGTCAGTTTCCTCCGCAGGAAGAAAATTTACCAGTGGCAGTGAAGTTCGCTTCGCTGTGGGCGACAAAGGATCTAGAGTGGATCAAGGAATCCAATATTTTCTAGATTTTAGTTGAAATGGACCTCCACACAGTGATTAGTCAGTGGCCAAGGTTGTATCCAACCTTGTTCAAGCAATTGAGGGCCTTCGTAGAGTTCAAGGCTGATTTCCATAATGTATCAATTAGGGCAAGGAGGGACCCTAAACATATATGGAAAAAGTTTCCATACTTGGTCTGAGAGACATATGTGCAAGAAATTGTTGGAAGTTGGCCAACAAAGTGGCTCCAACCCATGGATGTTGGGGTAGGTACTAGTATGGGTGGAGAAATCTCTACTTTGTAGAAGCGAAATGAAGAAGCACAGAAAGTGGCACAAGCATTGGATGAGCAAAGAAAGAAAGAAGTTGCTACTAAGGCAGCTACTCAAAAAGAGCGTGTTGAGACAGAGTGCACTGACACAGAGGAAGTCATTGCTTCATCTTCCTAGCATACTAAGGAGTAAGAAATGTTCAAGTAGGGTGGACATGGAGGAGAGGAGTAGAGCACTCCTTTCACATTGAAGAAGCGCAGTAAGGAAAAAATTGTTCGGCCGGAAGAAGCACAAATCAGATAAGAAACGCGCATTGACCCGATGATTCTCACAGAAGGGGATCTATATGAGACTGGGGACAAAGGACGAGACACCACAACGGAGTTGTGGAAACAATTTGAATAGCAGTATATGTAGATGCTAGGAAGTGTCTAGAAGGATCTATGCAAGTTGTAGATCCAAACAGGCTAGATTCAAGCAAGCATATGGAAAGCGAGTGAGGTGCAAGTGATCCTAGCACAAGGGAGAGAGAGAGTATTGGAGTTGGAATGGACTCTAGACTTTACAGTCATATCCTTACCAAAAGGATCAGTCCGCACAAAATCAGAGGAAGATCACGCTCTGTTGAGAAAAATAAAATAAATCAAGGTGAAATTAGCCACGCTGCCACTTGAGACTCTCCATGCGCTGCATCATCTGATCTTGAATGAGCTTAGGATTAGAGAGAAGTGCACACTTGTAGTCATCAATGAACTCAAGGTAAATAATGAATAGGTATTTACGAAGAAGGCTTAGGCTCTGAAAGCAAAGGAAGATATGGAAGCATGAAGTCAGAGCCTAGAAACAAGGATAACGCAAGTGTGCAACGCAGTCCTAGAGTTAAATACTCTCAAAGACATTGTAGCAACATCAAAGATTAGGAAACTCGCTACTGCAGTTCGTGCATCAAAAGATGAGATAGGAAAATTCACATTTGACTTCCAGATGAAGATAACAGAATTATAGCTGAAGCTACAACCGATGACTGCACCAGATGTCAGCGAGTAGGATAATGCAGCCATTAAAGAACATATGAATACTTTGGATATTGTAGTTAAAGAATGTGATTTCCTCCTTAACTAGGCCATGAAATTATGGGATAATTTGTAGGAGGACCCCAACCTGCAAAGGTTGAGCACAAAAATCAAAGAGGCCCAATAGGAGTATGATGATATCTGGGTGACTGTGCACACATTGGCTCCAGTCCAGTGCTTCGCGCGCTTATAGGAAGGAAAGATGATACAAGCACAAGTATATGAATTGCAACAAAAAGAATTAGTTTTCAAGGCTTGGCTTCAAACTTGGATGGAAGAGGCCAGAAACGTTTCTCAGACCATTTAGGAGAAGTTGAAATATCTACAACAAACTCATCAGATGATGCAACTTGCATTAGAGGGTCCAACTACTGAAAAGTTGGTCAAAGAAGTGAAGAAGGTTGTAGTACAGAGTGCCACGGGGCTGAACGCATTGAAGGAGTAGTTTAGTGAGCTCCTCCACAAAGTCGAGAATCTAGCTAAGTGATTTGAGGGCGAGTCACCATATTTTTGTTGGGGGGCCTCTTGGGATAAGGTCCCTAAGGTCAATTTTGGCTTAGTTTAACCAAATTTTGAATAGAATTTTATAAAGAATGTAAAGTCTTCGTGAAATGTGGAAGAGAAGCGTGCAGCTAAGTAGGAGTCAAAGGGGCTTTATCTCTTTGTATGGGTAAGTAATTGATCGGTTTTGAGACTCACCCATAGGCCGTCGGCTATGGCATTGTAAGAAAAAATGTTATATATAGATGAGTCATAATGAGTTTATCAAAATAACTAAAAAAGAAGATTATTGTTTTGGGCAAGTCCTAAGGCAGGAAAACTCTATTTTCCTATGCTTAGGAAAAAGGGGAAGGATCCGGCATATGAGTGCGTGGAGACCTTGGCAAGTCCCCAGCTAAGTGTGTGGGCCCCTACAGCTGGGTGCACAGGGTGGAAAAGTCTATAATCTAAAATCTGAATATAATAAAGACTGATTTTGGAAAAAATATCTTGCATCTGTGTCTTATTCTTATTTATGTTTAAGTTTATGCATTATTGCTTATTGATTTGTTTTATGTGGAATAAAGTATAATTGGTGCATGGATGTGTTAAAACCTCAATATATATATTAATATATAATATATTATATATTTATATATATATATATAATATATATATATATATATTTATCTATATATATATATATATATGCATGGAATAGGTAATGAACTAGTTTCTTGGAGGTATTAGCCAAATTTGTATGATCTCTGTTCGAATCAGGTAGATCTACGAAAAGGTAGATATAGTGTTAGTATTCACTACGCAAAAGTTGTCATTCTACTTCTTTTAAGTCTGTAAAGTTTGACCACAAACCTTCGCAAAGGTTTGAGGGCCATTTTCTTAGAGTTGCAGTAGCGGACCATAGGAAGACATATATTTGTGTGAAGGAAGATATGAGCTATGAGGGATTCAGGTTACTTATCGCATGGTCTTTGGTTGCAAAAACCTGGTTCTTGCATCCACAAATATCGCTTTGAGCGGGAATGCAACCTGCACTATGCAAGTTGTTGCCAAAAGGGCCAATAATTAGGGTTTTGTTGGTTGGTGCGAAAAAATATGAACCTAGGTCAAGCCCTCTTAAGCCAACAGTCACTCCCTTGCCAAGCTATCCAAATGAATGATCAAGGAAAAGTCTCACTCATGTAGTGTTATCTGAGTGATCGACAAAGAAAAGTCGCTCCCTAGGCTACTTGAAGCCAACGACCAAAGACTAGAACCTTTTGAAGGCAAAGTCACTCCCTATGAACAACCTCCCAGGGACCAGAGAGCCAAAGTGTCTCTCTTATCCACTCTGTGCCAGTGATTATGGATAAAAAAATTTAGATCTGTTACAGCAACAGAGATCTAGAATACCCTAACTCAGAGAGAACCTTTTGCCTGTGATCTCAGACCCAATGAGTAATTTCGCCGATGAACCTATGCTAGCCAGGAAAAAGTAGAAGAAATAAAAACATAACCTGAGTGTGTGTCCAAATGATATCGAGGTCACTTATTTTTATAGGATTCTTGAGGGTTTACTTGGGGTTAAGAATGACCCAACCAGTTACCCAACTAGTTAGGGCCGACCCATTCCATAATGAATGAATTAATAAAATAATTTAAAACTTAACTTCACTTGACTGAATCAAGTGATATTTAGGTCTATTTTGATCCTCTCGAAGATAGGAATTTAATGCAAGCATCATCTTGGTCATCTGAGTTGTCCAATGTTGAATTTTAATGCATTTGTAAAAATTAACTCTCCCTCTCAACTAGGGAGAATTCCACTTATTCATATCTTTGCAACAACTTGTCCAGTTGTTGTAATGCTTGATTATCTCTACTCAACTTTAACTACTAAAACTTTCTCTAATCTACAAGAAGAAGAATTTGTTACCGGAGGGGAGCTTAGTCTACCACCCTCTATCCATCAGGTTGATGTCTGGAATCTATGTTATCGGGCTGCCACCTAGATTATCATCATCAATCATCATCAGAGAGTACATCATCAGGGAGAACATCTCAACATGGAAACATGTTGGGGAGAAATAGATTCCACCCATACCGAGAAATAGGATAAGTCTCCTCATAGGGGAGTATACCCTCAACCCTGAAATGTCATTGGGGAGCTTACTCTCATCCTGGAATCATATCGGGTTATCTCAACCATCCTATTGCCTACTGATCTTCCCATCAATGGTAGAACACATGCATCATAGTTAACTTGAGTCGTACACTCTTAACTCGTTGGCCAAAACGAGGAGTGGTATTCCCATCAAGTTAACCTACTTGAGGTATGATGCCAAATGGGGTATACTCTGCAAAGACCAAGAGGGGAGCAACATCCTCTTACTCTATAAAGATAGGGGACCAACATTATTCAACCCTAGGTAACACATAGCGTATTGCCCTATTGTCCAAAGATCCCTCAACCCCGGGAGCCCTGTATCTCAATTCCTCACCCTAGGAGCTCAAGCAGGGTGGGAAAAGCATGATCAATGTCCTCAATCAATGCTACCTCTTATCTGAAGGTGCTACGTCCATCAGTCCAAGTTTTTCTATGAAGAACAAGAAATTTCTCTTTGGCAATGCCTTGGTGAGAATATATGCAATTTGATCATCTGTTGATATGTGTTGGAGCTTGATGACTCCTCTCTATACCATATCTTGAATGAAGTGATATAAAATATCAATATGCTTGGAATTTTCATGTAACATAGGCTTTTTTCCAAATGTATCCCACTCTTGTTGTCACAATATATTACAGTGGTGTCTAGGACCTGCTCAAATAGCTCTCCAAAGGGATTTCTTAACCATAATACCTTGCAATTAGCCATGCTAGTGGTAATATATTCTTCTTCAGTTGTTCTCAATGATGAAGAATTTTTTTTCCTGTTCATCCAGGATATCATGGGAGATCTGAGGCTAAAACAACATCCAGATCTACTTTTCCTGTCAAAAATATTTCCCACCCAATCAACATTAGTATATCCATGAGCTGAGCATTTCCTACAGAATATCTTAGGCCAAGTGTAATCAACCCATGCAAGGATCTTAATATTGTCTAGAAGCTATCCAATGTGAGTGGTGAGGCTCGGACATAAACTAACTCAGAGTGTTTACTGCATAGCGTATATCTAGATGAGTGTTCACAAGGAACATCAGAGCCCCAATCAGTTGTCTATACTAAGATGGATTTTCTAAATTTGGTCCTGCAGCATCTCCACATACTTTCTTGAAATTTATTTCCATAGGAGTGACCATGGATTTACATCCAGTCATTCCAAATATTTCCAATAACTTTATAATGTATTTCCCTTGCGAGAGAAAAAATTCACCAGACTTTTGCCACACTTTGTGAAATTTCCTAGTCCAAGGAACCCCTACTCTAGCAAAAACTGAATTTACTTCTCCTACTTGATTTTAATATACATTATCAAGTTATTTTTTGAATACTGAAGTAAATTACTTTTGCAGTCTACACTACTTTAAATTTGATTACATGAAACAGAAAACTGAGCAAAGAACAAGATACATAGGACATAGTTATTTTTTGACAAAATCGTCCCCAGAAAAACCCAATGTGAGAAAACTGGTGTAGAATCTCTAAGGGTTTTCTATTATTAAGAAGTAATTATTAATACAATGTGGGATGCCCTCCCGACAATCCAGTGACAGCGAAAATACAATGGTGGAAAAATGAGTGAGTTTTCCCTCACTTCACCCGGCAGATTCCGACTGATCTGGTAGTAGAACTGGCTAACCCTGACTATCTCTGCATTGGCCCTACATAGACCCCGCATCAAATTCTAAGCTGTCTCTTCTACCTTCTACATTAAACTTCCTAGTTGTTCTGATAGTTCACTGGTAGTTCTGGCTTTTTTCTAAGAGTAGCTTCTGCTTCTACGTTGGCCCTTCTAGCTCTGTGCCAGGCCTGCGTGGGCCCAGATTGGCCCAGCGTCAATCCTTCTAGCTACTACACTGCCTCCACTAGTGTCTATCCACCTCTCTGTCCAGTAATCTCGAACTATCCCTGCCCCTCTGTTGTAGAATGTTCACTCAACTCGAATTCTCAGCTTCCTAGCCCCAAAAATCGAACTCCATATCAATTCGTTATCTCTGTGTGTCTTTCTAAATGAACCCAAGCATCCTTCTTATACTTTTCTCATTGATACTTCAATGATCAAGGTTAAGTCTCTAATCAATGACTAAGATTAAAACTTGACTTGATCTGCCCTCTAGATCATTCTCACCCATATTTTGATTAATACCCATTAATACTTTAATTTTCCTAAGTTTAAAGTTAGGAACTCATTAAAAATATTAATTATTTTAATAAAATACAATCCAGGTGGAATTTCAGAAAATGGTTTTCGGTTTCTTTAGAACTCATGTTCCTTAGCCTCTCCACCAATTTGCATGGATAGAGCACATCTGTTTCTACCAAAAACTAACACTCCCTCTTAGCGAGGAATGTGCTCTAGCAACAATGTCCAACTGCATGCCACTTTGTTTCTGAAGCAACTCCTTTCTGCACTATTGCTACCACCAACACCATGCTATTGTTTCTACTATATTGTTGCCCATGACATTGCCACTGCCACTATTGCATCTGTAATACAGCTCCCTTTGCATGTGTTTTTAACATTGCCACTACTAGCTCTACACTGCATCATTTTCCAATTACTGTTGCTCAACAATGGAAAAGAATCCAAAATTTATGAACTAATTGTGTTCAACATAATACAATGAATGTTGGAATCTGACTACTACTAGTCTCCGACCTTCTGAATATTTTGTGTTGCTGATGACTTCTGCATTGCTGCCAACCTTTCCCTGCTTAGTCTATGGTCTTAGGCTACTGCATCTGTCTCTCTAAACAATCCAATGCATCATCTGACACTAAGTCCATCTCGCTACTGCTAAATCTCAAGCTCCCGTAGGAAGGAATTGATCCAAGAGGTGGACTCCACAAGGAGCTGCTCACATGTAGTCCTCCCAACTACAGTTCTATATCACCCCATTTCCCTCCTCAAGATGTGTGGGCACTCATCGCAAACTCATCTTCGTCAATATTTGCTAGAGCAGCCTTAGGATCATGTTTCTCATCCTTATCCTTTTGCTTCAAAGGACAATGGGATGCAAAGTGGCTAATCTCGCCAAATCTGAAACATTTCATCTACGAAATGTCCTTTCATTTTTGCTTTTGTTGTCCCTTTGATGCTAGATTTGCGTTCTCCTCCTCCTCCTCCTTAGTCTTCGTGCCACTCCCACTGCTACCATTGACGTTGACCTTAACCAGATCCCTCCTTAATTCTTCATGTTGAAGGGCTGCCCACATCTACTCCCATGAAGGTACTCTTCCCCTGCCCAATATACTTTGGACGAAGACTTTCCATTCATCCGAGACTCCATTCAAGGTCGTCCTTACCATCACAGTAGACTGAGGAGTAGACCCCGCTGCAGAAATATGGTCTCTAGTGTATTTAATACGTTGAAGATAGGAGTTAACCCCTTCCCCCTTCTGCATCAATGTATGCTACAAATTTTGTTCTAAGTACATCTTTCGTTGTTTGAAAGAGCCTTCATACAGTGAAGACAAAGCTTCTCACATCTCTTAGGTTGTATCTTTTCCCTACAAGTGTGAGACAACATGATCTCGAACTCCGTTGAGTATGAACCTCTTTGCCTTCCCATGCTTGGCCTTGTACTTCTTCTTCTGATCATTGTCTGTGGGAACAACCACAACACTCTTGATGTAGGATTCAAGATCGTACTCCTCCAGAAAATCTAAGATTCTGGTCTTCCATATGACATAGTTGGAAGCTCCTTCCAACTGATCTCTGAGCCCATGTGATGCCATCTCACCAAAACTTTCAAATTGACTCCTCTAGTCATTGCTCAGCATTGGTTCCCAACAAGTGATAAATTTGAACTTTAGGAAAGAAAAGTTCTCTCGAGAGAAATTCCTCTTCTATGTGTCTTCACTCTTTTCCGATAGATTTTTGCCCTGGAAAAACTTGCGTCCTTCAAGCACTGCACTAAGGCTCTGCGTCACTCCCTCTACTTATGCAAACTCATGAATTGGAAATCATACCTCTCTCTCAACTCTCTTAGAGAGAGATTTACTCAGAATCTTTGCTTCCCAGAAAATACTGTGCAATCCCTTCAAGGGGATTCAAATTACTGCCAAATGCAGCTATTGGCCTCTCTGCTCAACATTGGATCTTCTCTTTCTGTTTCAAAATCAATCCTCTGATACCATGTGAAAATTCATAGTCTAAGGAATCCCTTCTGAAACAAAAACTGGAGTTACTTCTCCTACTTGATTTTAATATACATTATCAAGTTATTTTCTAAATACTGGAGTAAATTACTTCTGTATCCTACACTACTTTAAATTTTATTACATGAAACAAAAAACTAAGCAAAGAACAAGATACATAGGACATAGTTATTTTTGGACAATATGGTCCCCTGAAAAACCGAATGCAGGAAAATCAGTGCATTAGCTCTGAGGGTTTTCTATTATTAAGTAGTAATTCTAAATACAATGTTGGATGCCCTCCCAACAATCCAGTGATAGAGAAAATATAATGGCAAAAAACTGAATGAGTTGTACCTCACTTCACCCGACAAATTCTGGCTGATCTGACAGCAGAATTGGCTAACCTCGGCTATCTCTGTGTTGGCCCTATGTAGGCCCTGCGTAAGGTTTATAGGCTCTACATCAGCTTTTGTTATGTCTCTTTCGCCTTTTGCGTGTATGTTCCTAGTTGTTCCAGCAATTTCGACTTTCCGCATGAGAGCATCTTCTACCTCTACGATGGCCCTTCTGGCTCTGCGTCAAGCCTGCGTGGGCCCAAATTGGCCCAACGTCAGTCCTTCTAGCTACTACACTACCTCCACTAGTGTCTATATGCCTCTCTATCCAATAATCCCAAACTATCCCTGCCCCTCTACTGCAAAATGATCACTCTGTTCGAATTCTCAGCTTCGTAGCCTAGAACTCATCAATTCATTATCTTTGTGTATGTTTCTAAATGAACCCCAATCCTCCTTCTTATACTTTTCTTGTTGAGAATTCAAAGTCTGAGATTAAGTCTCTAATAAATTTCTAAGATTAAACTTGACTTGATCCATCTTCTAGATCATTCTCACCCATATTTTGATTAATACCCATTAACACTTTAATTTCCCTAAGTTTAGACTTAGGAACCCCATTAAAAATATTAATTATTTTAATAAAATAAAATCTAAGTGGAATTTCACCAAACGGTTTTTGGGTTCTTTAGAACTCACTGTGACTTAGCCTCTCCACCAATTTTCATGGCTAGAGCACATTTGATGCTACCAAAAACTAACACACTTCAATGCCCAAAAAGTAGTGCATAAGACCAAGGTCTTTCTTTTCAAACTCAAAGGCTAGATTCCTCTTACATTCGATCATCATAGGCTCACTACTTATCACAAATAGACCATCAACATAAAAAACCAAAATCAATGGCATATCTTGGATTATCTTGAAGTAGTGGTTGGGATCGGCACTGCTTCTTATGAATCCTAGCTTTATTAAGTAGCTATCAATACACACATACCAAGCTTGAGGAGCTTGCTTCAAACCATACAATGCCTTCTTCAACCTTAACACATGTGTTTTCTAGTCTTGCACTTGAAATCCTTATGGTTGTTCAACATATACCTCTTCCTGTAACATGCCATGGAGGATAGTAGTCTTTACATCCATCTGATGAAGATTCCATCCCTGACTTGCAGCAAGGGAAACTATATAGTGGATGGTTGTATATTGAGCTACAGGAGAAAATATGTCATCATAATCTTCTCCCTCTTTATAAGAGAAGCCACAAGCCATGAACCTTGCTTTATATTTCTCGATGTTGTCATCACTTCCATGCTTGATTTTAAACAATCATTTTAAGTCACAATAGACTTCCCTTTCATTCTAGGTACAATATCCCAGACATCATTTTTCATAATTGATTCATATTCTTCAGCCACAACATCCTTCCAAACTTGTTCTTTTATTGTTTATTCTAATGAGTATAGTTCAGAATGAATCATAATACTCATTACAACAACATATTCATGATATCTGCAACATTGTTTCCTTTCTCTAAATGATCTATGGATGGGGACATTCCTTTCAATATCCTGTAAATTGTTGTGGAGCCTTGTTGATCTCTTCTTAGAGGGAGGGTCACTTGAAGGAGGAACTAACAAAGGCTCTATGGGATCATCAACCATATCAAGTTCAGGTGCAACCAGACCATCAAGAATATCCTAATCATCATTCTCTTCCTTGGGAGGATGAAGTTGAGGAATATCTCTTACTTTTCAAAGGGTTGCATCTTCATCAAATGTTACATCCTTTTTAATTTCGACCTTTCTATGACCAGGAATATAAATTCTATAAGATTTATAATTATCACAATAACCCACAAACATACCTTTTCTGCCAGTAGCCTCCAGTTTGTTTCTTTTGTGTTTCGGCACATGAAAATATACTAGGCAACCAAATACACAAAAATGGATAATATCAAGTTTGATCCATGTGAATATTTATTTAGGAGTCTTGTTTTCCAATGCTTGATGAGGCACCCTATTTTGAATATATACCGCAGTATATGTAGTTTCAGCCCTAAGGAATTTTGACATCTTTTGATCATGGAGCATAGCATAGACAGCTTCTAATATAGATTTGTTCTTTCTTTCTAGGAGACCATTCTATTTAGGAGTATATGGCACACTTGTTTCCTTTTTTATTTTGTCTTTCTTGCAGTATGCTATGAATTCTTTTGACATGTATTCTCCTCCATTATTGGACCTGAAGACTTTGATTCTCTTACCTGATTGATTTTTGATGAATTCTTTGAATTCCTTGAAATTTTTGAAGGCTTCATCCTTGTGCTTAAGATAATATATCCATGTATTTCTTGAGAAGTCGTCAATGAAGGTAATCTAGTAGAGATGACCACCAAAAGAATGCACATGCATCAGACTGCATATATCCGAATGAATGAGATGAAGAATTTCATAAGTTTTGTTCTTACAGGAGGGAAATGGTCCCCTTGTTTTCTTTCCACTTGCACAACCTAGGAAGACTCCATCATGTTGATCCTGAACATCAGGAATACTAGAGACCAATTTCTTCATTTTTAGAAGTGAATCATAGTGAAGATGAACCATTTTATGGTGCCATAATTTTCTCATGTAATTTGTATTATGAGCCAATGCAAGGAGAAGTCTTCCTGTGACCCTGTACATTCCTTCAAATATAAATCCTAGTGTAAAGGCATCTTTCATAGGTGAATCAGTAGGCCAAGAAATAAATTTACCTTTGATGAAGGAAAACCTCATCCCTTTGTCTTCCAGTGCAGATACACATACTAGATTCTTCAATAATCTTGGTACATACATGACATCTCCCCAGAATTTAGCTAAAACTTAATGAACCCAAAACCTTTCACGAGATGATTAGAATTGTCTCCAAGAATTATATTTAACTTAGTCTCCCTCTCTACCAGATCAGAGAGGAATTATTTATAACCAGAGAAATGATGCATGGCCCCACTATCAACTAGCCAACTATCCCACAAATCCGGTGGAGAAGAACTAGTAAGAGCAGAAATGAGAATGTATTCAGATTTATTTCCAGTGTTACTTTCATACCTTGGTTCCCTTTGTTTCATTTGAAAAGGATAATGTTCTTCACGATCACTTGAGGAGTCTTTTCTTCTTCTCTCATCTCTTATGTCCCGTTCTTTCTTTGATAGTCTCTTATTCCTATTTTATTGTAGTTGTAGCATGATCTCTTTCCTTTCCTAGGATAGTCTCGAGCATAATGACCTTTTTTGTGAAAATTGAAGAATTCAATATGATATGTTGATATCTCATTCTTCCATTTTGAGTTTTGAAAGAAGGGATTCCTTGAAGAACTTCCACTTTTCTTCTTCCTTTTGCCATGAGTTATGTATGTTGCGGGTTCTCCTTCTTCATGCTTTTGAATTATTCCTCTTGCTATGAGCCTGGATTCTTCTTAAGTGAGTTTTCCCATGATCTCATCATATGATGGAAGGACATTACTATTGTTGATTATAGTAATGAAGGTTTCCCATATAGAGGAGAGACCTCTAAGAGTCACTATTACCAATTCCATGTCACGTATATTTTCTTTAACTCTCTGCAATTGATCTCTAAGACGAGAGATCCTCATAATGTAATATTGAATAGTTTCTTATGTGTTCATATTGAATTCCTTGAGTTGATATTTCAAGGTAATGATCTCATTTAAATTATTGAATTCATACATGTCATTATCTTGTCATACATATATTTGGACTTTATTAAATTCCCAACATAAGCAAGTAAATGATCCTGTAAACCATCAGCTATAATTTTCTTTTATTTAGACTCACCTTTCTTGTACCTGTTCTTGAGTGTAGTAGAAGCATCTTCTGAAGGCTCAGGTATACTTCCTTGAATATATTCCAGCACATCATAGTTTTCATCTATGATCTCCAATCTAACTTTCCATGCAACAAATCTTGATGCATCACCTAGCTTTTAATGCTCCTACAAAGTAGATAATGAGATATTGACTTTGAATTAGGTGATCTTCTTTCTAAAGAATTGGGCTTCACTTTCATTGGGGCTTTGATACCATGTTAAATTTTGTAATTGTTCAGTGTTGTATGAGTTACTTTAGCCCAATTTATCATTTTCATTAATAATGCATCCAAATATTAGCAGTATAATAAATCATAAACATAACTGAAGAATGAAAAAAAGAAGAAGTGATAGAGAAGACAACATCACACAACCATAAGAGACAACATGTTGGTCCAAGGCCAGGGAAAAACCCCACAAGGGGGAAACCCTTTCAAATCTTCTTCTTCTTTAGTAGATCGTCATAAAAAGTTACAACAATGAGTACAATGAGTACAATGAGCCCAATACATATAATCAATAGCAAGTAACAATAAGCCAAATCTATATATTTGTTATAACAACAAAGATCCTCAAATCTGCCGATCTATAGCAAAGAAACAGGGATCCACAAATCACTGATGTCGAGATTTCAAAACCCCAGATCTGAACTGGGTCACTATCATCAACACTATCAGTGTGCAACATAAAACTTCAAGGTCACACTCACGAAGACAATATGCAAGCATCTATAATAGAAAATTCACTCGAAGGAGGTCTTTGTGCCTGTGACTATGGATCTAAACATAAAATATCCAAATTTGCTCCCTTGTCAGGTTGTTCAAGTGACCGATCAAGGCAAAGTCACACTCATGTAGTGCTATCTGAGCGAGCGACAAAGCAAAGTCGCTCCCTCAGCTACCTAAAGCCAATGACTAGAGATGAGAACCTTCTGAATCAAATTTGTTCCCTCTAAGATGCCTCCCAATGACGAGAGAGCAAAAGTCGCTCTCTTACCCACTCTGTGCCAACGACTATGCTTCAAATCTGTGTCGGCGACCAAGATCCAGAACACCCCAACTCAGAGCGAACCTTTCACCTATGATCTCAAACCTAATGGGGACTTCCATCGGTGAACCTATGCGATCCAAGACAAAGTAGAAGAAATAAAAACATAACTTGAGTGTGTGTCCAAATGAGCTTAAGGTCGCTTCCTTTTATAGGCTTCTTGAGTGTTTACTTGGGGTTAAGAATGACCCAAGCAGTTACCCAAGTGGTTAGGGCCGACCCATTCCATAATGAATGAATTAATAAAATAATTTTAAAACTTAAAATTCTCTTGACCGAATTAAGTGACCTTTAGGTCCATTTTGATCCTCTCGAAAAGACGAATTTAATGCAAGCATATTCTTGGTCATCTGAGGTATCTAATGTGGAATTTTACTACAGTTGCAAAAATTAACACAATGTATTATTTTCTAGCCCATTCATGCCAACATATCATGTATCATGTACTTGTAGCTTAGTCCCACATTGCTCAACTCACCATTATTCTTTGCACTTAGTTATCTCGGCAGGTATGGGTATGCCTCCCCCACCTCATTTGAGATCATGTACTCCAACATAAAAGGAAACTTATATTAGATTAGTAGGTCTCACCCCCTCCATTTTTGTCCTTCCTTGCATTGCTTTAGTTCTCTCTCTCTCTCTCTCTGACTCCCCTTTGGTGTCTCGTGGAAGCGTAACCTACAACGTATTTCAGTCATACGATTTTTTCATATCACTCATATGTTGGGGGGAAATCTGTTATCATCAAAAAATGATCACCTAGCCATTTATAACTAGGCAGATCGAAAAACACCATGTAGGATTAATTTTAGCATAGTAAAATCACTTTCACCATAGGAAATAATTTAGTAAACCATTTTTATTAAATTATTTCTGATTAAAATTTAAAAACCCCATGAAAATAATTGAATAAATAATTATTTATTTAATTTTCTCTAGGAATAATTATTAAATCATTGTTTGATAATTATTCCTTGTCACATTTGATAAAATCACCTAGGAATAATTAAATAAATCACTAGCTAATTATTATTCCTTGATTTTATTATTCGAATAATTGTTAAATCATTATTTAATAACTATGTCAATTTTACAAAATTCTTAATCCTCACAAAATAATTAATAAATTGTTAGATTTGTTAATTATTGTTAAATAAAGATATTTTACCATTTTGAATATCTTTTCCCTCTCCAAAAAATATAACAAAGTATTCCTAATGTTAGGTCTTGATTTATTCAATATTATTTTATTATTGTCAATTTTCGAGATCAACCCAATACTTTATATAAATAAGAGGATTTTCCATTCATTCTTCACCATGATCATTATCATTGCCACACTATCATCTTCTTGAATTTGAGCTCCCACTTGAGTTCTACACATTGTTTTGGGTTTTTCACATATTGAGAGAGAGAATTGATTACTGAAGCATCAAGGACATCAATGGACCCAACCCGTAGAGGGGAATTTGCAGACCCTTTTGTAGATCTCCTCCACAAGGTGTTATCAATAAAGATTATTATTCATCTAAAAGTATTTTCATATTTGGTTATTACATTGGATACATATTGTTGTTTGGTGTTTTGGATCACATGTCATTTTGTTATATGTTTTTCTCATTTTATTATTGTAGCTCTGAAGTGTAAGAAACTAAAAATTCTTGTTAGGGTCCCTTGTCACCAGTGGCTTAAATGGAATGTTTTTAGTATGCCTTCCAAGAAATTTCATACTAACAGCTATCATTTTTGTTAAGTCTTCTATTGTTTCCAAAATGCCTTCTCCTAGCCACTTCATGCATTCTTAGTTGTTGCTACCCAACACATCTTGTTTTCTTGCATGCCATCTATTGTTGCCTATCATAATTTTGCAGGGGGTGCTAATAGGTTGCTTTCAACACCTTTGGCTTCAAAAATAATCAAATTGATGAGGTGGGAATGTTTAGGCCCTCGTTGAACATTAGGAGCTCTAATACCTGAGCTCGCATCTATGGAATACTCCATCTAGCTAGCACATAAAGGAAAGAAAAGAAATTTGCAAAGGTATAATGTTTCTGTTAAATGTCGAGCAGGCTCCAGGGCAAATCACCCATCCATCTCTACACATCCCAGCCCTTGAGAATACTTCGAGGGGTGGGGGGGGGGGGGGGAAAGGCGGGGACAGGTAGCCTATGAGGTAAATAGACCGACGATACCCCTCGATTTGAATAGCCAAACAAGTAGATCTACTACTCCAACAACCCATATTAATTTTGAGGGGTCATGACAGGATCCCACCGCCAATTCTTTCACCTGCCAGAGGAAGGTGGGGACTACCCACCACATCACAATCCCGCCAATTCTATTTTTCAAGCGAGTGATGAAGGTAAAGGTAACATGGTAATCGCCCCCCACCCCCCACCCCACTTTCATCCACCTATCACCTACCACCACCCAATCGTCTTCCACCACTTGTTCCCTCGTGACATCAAATGACCATTACCCCCATCCATCTATAAAAACCCTTCTCTCTTCAGATTTTTTTTAATTTTTTTTTTTTTCCTATGCAACTCCTCCCTTCGTTGGACTACTCTGCAATGTATTTCACTCACAAGTTGATCTAGAACTCCCCTCCAACATCATTTTCATATATCACTTGGTCAATCAGATAACTTGTCAGTCTTCCCCACCTGCAACTTGTTTCAATTTTTGTTAAAAATGAAGAAAGAAACCCCCAAGACCCCAAATCCCAGAAAGGCAAACCCTCCTCTAATGTAGAACCACTAATGGACATAGAGGCACAAATTACAGACCCCCCTTGTGCTAACCATTTTTCAAACGTCCATTTCAACCTGTATGGCCACCATTTCAGAAGAGAAGACTCATTCCATGTAGTTGATTCAGGTTTATACTATCAAATTTTTCCCTATCTGTTTTATTTCCCTGTGTTTATTTCTTGGTTAATTTTTGCACACATTGAAGAAAAGAACTATTTGTCTCTTCCACCTGAGTGAAAATCCTAGAGGTGACCCCTAAATTGATCCAGAAATATTTGATTTACCCAGAACCCCAACAATTCACAGAAAATGCTTTGGTCTACAGTTATACTACCCTCTCAGTTGTTGAGCAACAATCCTTTCTATAAATGGCCTTGACCCCTGGCTTGCAGTCCTTGCCCATTACTAATAGTTTCCCAATAACTATCTTTACAGAGTTTGTGCAGCCTATTCTATCTATAATTTCTCATATTTTTGGGGAGGATAATGCAAATATGGCCAATAAATCCTCCCTAGGATTTTTGAGGGAGGTGATGCAGCCATAACACCTGTTTGACATACCTTCTTACTTGTTTGAGTCCATAAAATTCCATTTGCGCCATTTTCCTATGACCTCCTACTTCAAATACTATTCCCTACTATTTTATTTGTTTGTGTACACCCATGTAGATGAGATTGAGTGCCTAGGCCTCAGCTTGATGGCTCCAAACAAGTAGAGGAAGTTTGTTTTTGACTAGGATGTTGTTGTTAGGAGGAGACAAGATAATGATTTCTATTCCCAATTCATATCTTCCTACATGCCCATTTCTTATAAAATTATTCACAATGTTTCCCCTCCAAGAATCCTCCCTCAACGAAAAGTAATCCTTCAACTCAGCAAGGACACCAGGGTGGGAGATTGATATTTGTTTTAGGATTACATAGAGATTAGGTTTTATGGGTGTGAACATCCTCCTTACTTCTTTCCTATGTTCATTCCAATGAGGATATTCGCCCTAGAATTCATTAGACAGTCTCAATGTGGACCAAGTCCACTTTGTCCCTGCTAAAAAGGGGTACATGTTCAAGTTGGGTAAGCATGTAGGTCCTTTCATTATTAACTCCAGACGTGCCTTCATGACATCTAAGGAATTACTTAAACAAATGAATTATGACATCGGAGATGTTTGGCATTATGATCCTCATGGTTTCATTGCAAAGAAAAGGGAAATCATAAAGGCTTCAACTTATGATCACGAATGTAGGCCTGAGATTGAATGGAAAACTACCCTTGATTCATGGCCTATTAACACATAAATGAAGATCAAGACTCCATCAACAAAGGAAAAGGCACAGAAAAGGATCGTTGATGAAACATGGGATGTGGAAATGGAAGATGTAGAAACCAGCAAAAAGCCCAAGACCCAAGAGACATAAGAAGAAGAAATCGAGACTAGGTTGGTGGAGATAAAACCAGACCAACCAGGCTTCCAGGTGACTTTGGAAGACCCATTGCAAACTGCGGCCTCATCATCTTCAGAGGTAGCCATTATGAGTCTAGTAGGAAGTGCAACTATGATTGAGCCAAGTTGGCGTACTGGAAAAGAAATTGAAGGAACAAGAATATTAGGGAAGAGATGCAGTAGAAAATGGAATCACATTCATTTCCATACCAAACCATAATTCTAGCTACTATGGACATGGAGAGAAATAAAATGAAATTCTCACTACATCACCCATGATCACAGTCATTACCATCAGGCTCCCAGTTCAAATATCTGGATTTGTATTTGGACTTGACAAGCATCCCTCTACCTGATAAGATCAACTTCCACAAAAAAGTGGGAGAAATGTTGTACAATGAGCTAAATTGGAATGCCATGACCATAAGTAAGGTCGAGAAGTTGTTGGAGAAGGTTGCAACCAAACTGAAGCAAGAGAGAGCTAATTCTAGAGCTCTATACATGCAGAATGAGAATTTGAAAGAGTTGATTGTGAAGTAGGGATTGAACCCAGAGGAAAAAGACACATATTAGACCTTACTCCAAAGCTCACAAGAATAGATTCACGAGTTGAGGCACAAGCTAGAGGTGCTAGTCAGCAAACATGTACAACCCAAAGAACTTGCACATGTGGAGGAAGAGAAAGAGATCCTGGCTAAAGAGCTATCTGAGAGGAATAATGAGGTGGTGGCTCTCAAGCAATAGGTATCAGAGCTCCAACATAGGACATATACTCACATTTGTACAGTACCCATGCCTAAGAACCCTCAGGATCCCACAAAACAACTCACAAAGACCCTTACCAAGATCCAACTCTCAGAAGGGGAACTTAATAAGGTGCAAAACGACTTAGACACTACCCAGCAAGCCCTGTTACAAAATGAAAAATAGCTCAAGACTGCCAAGACCAATGCAAAATTGATCGACAATAACTTATAGGTAGCTAACCAAGAGATTTCTGAGTTGAAAGATGGACTAAAAGGAAATATGTCCTCTTACAAGATAAACAACTAATCTGAGATGAGATAATAGAAGTTATGAAGAACAACTGGGAACACATAATTTTGATGGATGAGCAAAGGATTGTGATCAAAGATTATGAGTTCCTCATCCTAACTACCAAAGAAGAAGGTGGAAAGAATGCCTAGACTGCTAAGAAATTTATCCAGTATGTGAATGAGAAGCCACTCACTGAATTGAGGTTATAGATGTGGTGGATAGGGTGTCTACAATCATGGAGATTTACAAAGTAATCTAGAAGGATGAGGCTAGAGTCAAAGTTGAATAATGTTTGGAAGTCGTTCTGAAGGATGTGTCTACCTTTAACTCAAAGTTTGAGGAGAGAGTTCTATTTGGGTTGCCCAACTATTGGGATTTCGTGGGAGTCCTGATCTCATGGGAACAATATAGCCAGATGTTGGTAGATGCCAAAAGTAATGTTGATTCATCCCACAAGAATACTGGTACCTTGAAGGGTAAGACTATGGTAAACTACTTGAGAAGAGATCTTCAACTGCTAGGATCATTGAAGAGCTTATTATGTCCCAAGTTGAACTATGCAGGCTTACTAGTCTTAAAATTTCTTATCAGTTGTTCTTTCATGCTCCTCTACCAAGTCCAGCACTTTGGCAACGTTCTGATCAATTCGTTAATCCTCTACAACTCTAGATCATTGATCCAACAATGTTGCCTCCTATACCAGACCATCATCATTGAAGATATTGTTGATTGTGTCAATCATGATGCTTTGTTATTCTATGTTTTATGTAGATATTTTATTTTCGAAGAATCAATACCAGTTAGTTAGGACCTTTCTAGTACAATTGTGCCACTAAGAACGCTTATATATTTTTTTTATGATGATGCATTATAAAATCAAGAAAGAATATTTTGTAAGGGGTTCTCTTCCTAAGTACCTATAAAAATAATTTATGATACAGAATGAAGGGTTCCCAATCAGCTAAATAAGTCCCCAATTCACCACCTCTGTAACACCCTCCTCCCACATCTACCCAAGCAACCGGCTCGTCGAGGTAAACATACGATCAGAGGCCACTATGATAAGATTCAACCTTATTGGTGACTTTAAGGAAATGGAATTAAATAAACATCACATATAGTCATCCAACATCATCCAAATAACCTTCAGAAGACAAGTCAACCACTTAGACTCCCTGACCGTGGGTCCTACCGCTGTTTGAGAAACTTAGGCCAGGGTAATGCTCCTTAGACACTACCCAAGCGAGTTATTCTCAGAACTAACACACCCCAGAGACTGGCAAGGTTCTTTATAACCCTTTCCAGACACTACCCACTACCTAGGGGAGTTAGTCTCAAACTAACGCTCAGTTTTGCTAGCATTCTAGGATTTGAGCCACCTTTTTCGACCCATAGCTCAGGACACTACCCAGAATGGAATGATCACTTAGAATTAGGAAGGATGAAAGGAAAAAAGGACGCAAAAGAAATAAGATGAACAAGATCATAACCAAACCCCTACTAGCCATGATAAGCATTTCGTTAAACATATCATCAACATGTAACCTACAAGTGTAAATAACATAATTAAGTGTAGGGATCTCATACTTACATGAGAATCATTATGAACCATTGTTACGTCATGCCATCTGCTGTATTATCCTCCATTAACTCATAAACACGTTATCCACTAATATACAAGAAAAAACATGATGAGAGCCATACGTAGCTATTGTCATGAAATGTGCATATAAGTAGCATAATAGGAACAGAAATGCAATAAACATATCAGCCATCAAATCCATAAATACATCAATACCTTTGCACATGAAAATCAAGGTAACATATTTCTCATTGTTGAGCATGGAATCCCCCCACAACATGTTTTGGGGCTCAAAGCCCAAGTTTTGAGTAATATTATTGTAAAGCTCTGCAAATTATGGGCGCGAAATGTATGTTAGAGTCATAGGGTTGTCCGCCCTAAGTTTGAATGTAATGTCGGTCTACGGACCGTGGGATTGTATAAATAGAGAGAGGCTCTAAGTTATAAAGATAAGAATGAAGATAATAGAATCTAAGGGATATAATGAGATAGAAAAGCATAGAAGGAGAGTCTAAGTGTGTCTTGGGTTGTAGAGTAGGAAAAGGCTCTGTAGCTAAGTGCACAGAGACCTAGTTGTCTGCAGCTGAGTGCGCGGACCCCTGCAGCTGAGTGCATAGGGTGAGATAGAGTTTGTAACTGAAGGAAAAGAATAATAAAGAGAAGTTTTATCTGAAATCTGTGTATCTGTTCTTGAATTATTACATGTTTGATATTAGTTGCTAATGTACTATTTATTTTCTGCGCGCACTTGTATAAATGATTTATATTGCTAAGTATACGTTTCACATGACAGTAAGCTAAGTTAATCAACTAATATTGGGTTACTAGTAAGGACTTGGGTAATAACATTGTTCAGCCCCCGAGTAGGGCTACGTGAAGGCATCATCTCACACAGTGAGGTATGGGTAAGTGCACATAGAAAAGTGCGCACAGGGTTGAACTACGGACCACTTGAACTCCTCAAACATCCCCAAGGTGCAAAAACTTAGTTCTAGCACCCTCCCATACTACTTCGGGTGAGACCAAAGTCCACGCTCTGCGGAATGTTGCCAAAAGGGCCAGTAGTACCAAGATTTGTTTGGAAAAATCACCTTCAAACCTGGGTCAGGCCCCAACAAGCCAACAAATGGTTCCGTTGTCGGGACCAGGATCTGCATAAGGGATGTCTGATGTCGTGTCACTAGAATCTGACAAAGAAATTAAAGGGTGGTTAGGTAGAAAAATTCACAAGTTCGCGGCACAGGAAAATAGGAATCCACGAGTATCAAAGGAACAATGGTTAGAGCACTACTTATATACGGAAATCCATGAAATTTTCTTTGCATCCTTCCCCTCTGAGTTATATGAGTGGATCGCAAGGCTAGTAAACAATTAGGGAAGGCATAGGCTTTATGGACCGATTGTGTGGACTCCAAAAGTGGTGTACAAACTAGAAGCATCGGAAGATAAGATCACGCGTGCTATGGACCATTGGATTGATTGAATCATAGGAGTTCTTTTTATCATCAAGTTTGAGGTAGACATGACAATCAGCTACAGTGAGGTAGAATGACGGTTCCTCAAAGGACCGCGAGGTAAGTACATTAAATGTTTGAACACTTGGATTAAAATGCTATTGTGTGAAAAGCAGGTTATGCGAATAAATTGATGTTTGGGACTACGCGAAGTGGGAGGATCTATATAAATGAAGGTAGTGCAGATATAGAAAATAGCCCCCTGATTTCACCTCAGCGGGAAAGTGAGGAAGACTCGAGAAATTTTCACCAAGAAGTGTGATTAGTTTGATAAGGCAGTGAATTCCACACATACCACCTCCACCTACACCACCACTGATTTCACCAGGGTCACCTCCATCTCTGCCCAAACCACCTCCGCCATCACCACAGTTCAATATGGTGAGTGGGATAAAATTTCTGGTATTCAGAGGAGTAGGGAACGAAGACCCGAACCAATTATGGTTCGTGGTAAAGGCCATATGGGAAGCACAAGGAGTCGTGGATGACAATATAAATAAGGCAATGCTAGTAAGCGCGTTGCAGGATCATGCACTAACATGGTACATTAAGCATTCTAACAATCATCCAAACACAGGGATCACAGATATCGAGGCTACATTGAACAAGGAATTTAGCAAGCCAAAGTCGGAGACACAATTGATTATAGGGTTTAAGGAAATTGCGATGCTTCTAGGCGAGACCCCATGGGATCTGGATCAGAGACTGAAGAGTATGATTCGCGAAGCCAACATGACCTTGATGGATGGACAACACCGCACATGGTTTGTAGAATCACTAATGCCGCATTTAAGGATGGCGTTGTTGCAGTAGAAGTTATCCACCCAAGTCGAAGCTTTGGAGATTGCAATGAGACTGCATGAGACCCAATACAAGATCCTGGCCTAGGAGTCCAACAAATCCACATGCAACTACAAAATTTGTGTCTGGAAATGCATATCTTGAAACAGGATAGGACAACTCAACTAGAGGTGCGCGAGGAGGTATGGTGCATAAAATGCAAAGGTCAGGCACATGACAAGGACCATTGTCTAGTCTTCGCGAACTACCTAGCGGCAAGAGGGCCAATTCCATTGAGACCAAAGGCACAAGAAAGGCTGAGCGCAGTGCCTACATTATGGTGTGCAATTTGTTAGATAGGAGGAAAACATGCTATGGATAACTGTCATCTATTACAGAAGTATATGCAGACGTACCAACAATTGTTTTGTAATTTCTGCAGGTCGATAGGCCATGATGAGCGCACCTGCAGAAGCTATGAGCTAATGATGGATCAGAACCCTACCTACAGAGTGCAGACCGAAATGCGAGCCCTCAATCCAAATGCTAGAATAGTGTGTGCTGGATTTCAGGGATGCGAACGAGGTCGAGGTGGAATGGGACCAGGAAGGGGTTGCGGACAGCTGATTTGTTACAATTGTGAAGGGCCAGGGCATTATGCCCGTGATTGTACAAATCCGATGAGAGCATCATGTTTATATTTACTCAGTTTGATCATGAGACAGAGGACTACCCTACACTAATAGCGAGGCTACACAATAAAGGGATACTCCAGCCTCCCCCAACTTAGAATTTGCAAATGATGAGGTCTGAGCCGCACGAAGAGGACCTAAATGTAAACATTGTGCTCCAAAGCAGTATCACAACAGGAGATGACAAAGGTAAGCAACCTAAAAAGAGTGCATGGGTTCACAAGGCTCCTACAAAGAAACCTAAATTTTATTTGGAGTGTGCAAAGGAGACATTCATGGAAGCTAAGAAGAGCTTCATGGAGGCCTCCACTTCAAGTAGTAAGGATCAACTAGGACCGGAGATGGATCCTTCAAATCTCACTACCTTTCTGGAGAAATGTATGAAGTTGTTGCGTGACAGCAAGGCTGTGAAAGGACTGTAGGAGCTTATCACTAGGTGCATTGGGTCAGGAGAACCGCGCGTAGTCCGAAAGCTCAGAAAGCACACATTGCAAACAAGAAGTGAAATGAAGTTGACAGCGCAAATCAAGGAGTATGAAATGGATCAAGTAATTCTGGATCTAGGATCAGACGCGAATGTGCTGCCAAAGAAGACATGGGAGCGCATGGCTAGGCCCACATTGCAATGGTCCCCTATTCAATTGTGAATGGCGAACCAGCAAAAGATCCTGCCAATGGGAAGATTACAGGGAATAATGGTAGACATCGAAGGTGCGAGTGCGCTTGCAGATTTTGAAGTGATAGAGATTGTCGATGACAACAATCCCTATCCCATGCTACTAGGAATAGATTGGGCCATTGATATGAATGGAGTGATAAATCTAAAGAAGCGCAAAATGATTTTGGAGAAAAAGTCACTACGCGTAGTGGTACCTTTAGACCCTGCGGAAGGAGCGTGCTACACAGAGCTAGTGCATGACGACGAGAGAAATGATGAGCTAGGCTGTATCTACAAGATAACCACTCGAGAACAAGATTGGGTTAATCCTACAACAGATGACCTGATTTCATGGGAGCGCGAAAGCTCCTGCACATCAAATTCAGATGAGGAAACAGAACGATGGCAGAATCGGTTACACGAGGTAACCACACTCAACTGCAACATGATGGTAATATCACTGTGCTGCATGAAAACAGAGGTAAGGGATCTACCTATGTATGATGGGTTGACAGCGGTGGATGAATTCCTAAACAAATTTGAAAGCGTAGTGCCAGAATAGCAGCGGTTCGATGCTCTGAAATGGGCACTGCATGCTATGCCTGCAAGATGGTGGGGTACGCATCAAAGAACTTTTGAGGACTGGTGCGGATGCAAAAGAATGATGCACTGATGATGCGGGAAGCCTCAGATGCGGATGGAAGTCGGGTATGATGAATGAAACAGCATGTGCGCCCACCTCTCTAGATGAGTACAAGCGTATGGTACACAACTAGCACAAACGCACACCGTCCTCATGATAGGAAACATGAACAACAAGCAGGAATGTGCAAGATGAGGGTGCGAATGACAAAGTATGATAAGACCAAGCACACTGAAGATCATACATGGGGAAGCCTTTGACAAGGTGTGCGAAGTGCTGAACACGGTCCACCAAGTGAGACGTACTGATTGGGACCTGGGTGTATCAACGGTTCTATGGGCTTATAGGACCATGTACAAGACCCTGACCATGTGTTGCAATTCCGAAGCTGAAATATGATGCAAGGGTTGTAATCCTTGGGAAGCATGCAAAGCTTAGCCCGCAAATAGCAGCACCCATAGACACAACAGTCTGCAAAGCACAGAACGAAGGAATCAAATAGCCGCGAGAAACAGAACACATAAGACTTGAGGAAGAAATCTGATGGGGAAACCTTTGACATTGTGAATTTGAAGAAGACTAGGTACGATTATGGGATAATAGCGCTTTGATGGACGTGGATGTCAAGAAGATAGAAAATGAAATAAAGGAAGCATTTCTCGCTGAAAAACCAAGGATGGTAAGGCAAGGTGCCTACAATCATACTAACAAGTTGGAAAACTATCGTCGTGAACTGGTTAGTCTATTGCCTTGGCTTGGACCACATATCACCAAACGTAGTGACCAAGGTACCGCATTGCAAATAGTACAGTGCGCGATGTCGATCACAACAATGGAAGATGGGGATTCTCCATGAACCATGATGGAATATGGGATGGAGCCCCACACAAGTGGTGCGACCACCTCACTAGCCATAGGAAGAACAATCTTAGCACTCCAGGCAACTGAAAGGGAGTGCGGGACTATAAAATATTCTGCCTAGGAGATAAACGATATTGGGGATGCGCGTAGAAGCAGAGTGTCACAGGGTCCACGACCGCGCACAGAGGTTTGAACTTCCACGTGGATCAGCCAGAAAGTGACCATTGGTGTCACTATTCACGATGGGATGTTTGATTTGATGCCAAATGGAGCTGGTGGCAAGCATTTAAGACCTGAGTTATGGGCAAGATTTGGGAAAATCTATCGCCAAGAAAGCATTAATGGTCCGAAATTGGGGGAACGGTCAAATTCGAATTCAAAAGGCACTATAAAACACAAAGGACTAGCCAACAATCAACACTTAGTCATTTGAGAATTGAGTGCTTGAGCAAAGCACTGAGCATTGAGAGTCAAGTGATATTTAAGCCCCTAAGTATGAGAGACAACATACAACCTAGATATGATGACAGCCATTAAGGATGGTTTGGGAATTGAAGAAGTAACCGCCAGTGAGGCCGCGCAGACCCAAATGGTGGACGATGCTCCAGAAGGTGCCGAAGTGGTGACAGAAATCCCCAAATCACCACGAACACCAAGGCCTAAGAAGGATAAACAAGAAATGGGTCTAGTACGCATGTCCCTGAGGAATCCGTGACACAGCAAACTAACCATGGCAGAGAAGGGGAAATCAGTCACAATAGAAATGGATGAGGAAGAAGAAGACTTGTAGGCCTTGATTGTTGTAGAAGAAGAAGACGAAGACATGGAGGAGGATATCCAGCCATTACGCTCTGCAACAAAACTTCCCGCATATGTCCCACCACAGAAGGGGAAAACCAAAGTGCCGAAGAATCTAGACGAAATGAAGAGTTTACTCCAGACCCCGCTCCTCCCATATGGCATTGTATTTGAGGGCACACACCAAGTTCACATACCAACCATGAAGTTCGAAGACTGGGACCTTGTTGACCGTGAGAAGTTCCCTCATCTAGAGATCGCGACTCTGATGAAGTAGAATACTGAGGGGGTGGTGATAACATTAGAGCCGTGGAAATGGCTGCACGATGTGGAAATGGCTGCACGATGTGGAAATGGTCAGGTTGCTGCACTTATTATGGATACCACATTTCCACCACATGCCCATCACCATTTTCATCATCAGGCAGCTACTATGCCTAGTGCATGATGGGTATCTATGGCTGGAGGAGCCTATTCCCATCACGGCGGACCTCATTCACTGGATTTCTTGGCTCCCCTATAAAGGAAAGGACCCTGTGACTATAGCCGGAAAAGGTAGCGATTTGGCTCTTACAGAAGCCATGGAGGAAAATATAAGTTGGAGAAGAAGAAGAGGGGCTACGTAATCTCTACCATCAAAGACAAAGGGGTGCGCATAACGACCCAACTCCTGGCCAACAAAATTATGAGATGTGTTGTGATGATGAGGTACTAACGTCGGTGGTCATGCTGGTCGAGCAGTGCGCAGAGGGGGTCCAGTTCAACTGGTCTGAATTCCTCTATGAGGAGTTTTTGACAAACTGTCGTAAAGCCCAAGAGTAGGGTAAAACATTCCACTACGCGTGGTTGCTATTGTCCATATTGCTAGTAGCAGGAGAACTACTAGAGGACAGTCAATTCCCCAACATTGACAGAGAGTTACCAGAGGTCGCAAAGTACACTTCTCTCTTGGCCACCAAGGATGCGAAACCAATTCGCAACACTAAAATTTTATGGGTGCAAATGGAGCCAAGCATCCAAATGTGGATCAATCGGAGGCCACGCCTGTCACCTACGGTGCACAATAGTATGTAGAGTTTTGCAGACTTCAAAGCTGATATGCACAACATTTACATCAAGGCGTGAAAGGATCCGGCGAAGCAGTGGATGAAGCTACCATTTGTAGCCACTAGTGACATGATTTTTACTATCTTGGAGACACGACCTCCCGAATGGCATGCCCCGGACCTGGTAGAACTGGAGAAGGCAGTATCCCAGAAGAAAAAAAATGATGCTAAGCTGCGCGTCACTCAATTGAAGGAGAAAATGTAGAACGAAAAATCAGCAACTAAGGTAAGGGCAGTGTGAGAAGCGACACAGAAAGCCACGAAGCAGAAGAAGACTGCATAAGTAACAGTCGCTGCACAGGCAACAGAGGCAGAAATAATACAGGCAGACGAGGGCCAAGCAATGTCCTCAGGGCAGGAGGTAGAGAAATAAAAACAACAGAAGGGAGCGTGGATCCAGGGGCCATGTCCACACAGTTAAAGCACCTGCGCATTGTAGAGAGATCAAGCCCAAGGAATAAGGTCAAGGCCTCGAAGTTGGCCATTGACCCGATCACCTTAACCAAAGGTGATCTGCATGACATCGACGAGATAGTCCATGATGTCACAAGTGAAGTGCTTCAGGAGTTCATGCAGGAGCATCAGACTGTGTTGGGGGCCCTCAAGGCATAGGTACAGGAGTTATAGGTGTGGCCCCCTTAGGAAGGCACCTTGTCAACACACGTCGGAGTCGGAACTTCAGCAGCAAAGCAAATGTTGTGCACAAGAATGGAAAATACAATAGTGTTGCCAAAGGGAGCTCTAGTGTCGTCCAATGCGATGGATCGATTATCGCTTAGCATGATGAAAGACCTTGGCCTTAATCTGGTTGCCCTTCCCTGGGAAATGTTGTATCAGTTACAGGATGGGATAACGGCAGAGCTACGGGCTAGGGAGAGTTGCATGATCAAGGTTCTTAGCGAGAAAAAAATAAAAAAAAGAACAACTCAGCTTGAAACCTGATGAATTGGTGTCACATAATCAACAGTTGGTGCAGAAGGTAGATGACGCTTGCCGACGCGTCCCGGAGCTAGCCATCACAACAAATCTACTGATAGAAGTGCAGATCCACAGTTTGGAAACTGGAGTCCTCAAGGCCATAAAAGAGACGAAAAAGGTTCAGATGGAGCTGAACCTCTAGATTTTCGAGCTGCAGTTGAAGGCGCAGCCTTCCACTCCCTCGAATATCAGAGAACAACGCGCTAGCTCTATTATAGCAGGGTTGGAAGAAATTGGAGGTGTAGTGCGAGACTATACCGACATGGTGGAATAGGTACTTGAGGTCCTCACAACTTTGCAGGAGGACCCCAACATCTAGCGCCTGGAGACAGAGGCACGTGAACTCCAACAACAATATGACAGCATTAGAGGTACTGCACAAATGATAATCCTCACTCAGCAGCTTGCTAAGATGCAGCAAGTGAAGTCATTAAAGGAGCAGGTGGATGCGGTGCACCATAAGGAAGCAATTCTCAAAGCACGCATTCAGCCATGGATTAACGAGGCCTTCAAAATCATGACGAATATTGAAGGGAAGCTCACACACATTCAGGGGATGCATGCACAGATGCAGGGTAGCACGCCTAACATAGACGTTTTAGGAGAACGGATGCAACAGGTTCAACAAGCAGCAGCTTAGTGCGTTGCGGACATTGGGATTGTTGGAGACCAGTTGGAGGGACTCCACACCAAGATCGTTGCACCGACAGAGTGACTGGAGAGCAAGTCACGATGTTTTTTTTGGGGGCCTGTTTGGCATGGAATCCCCCCACAACAAGTTTTAGGGCTCAAATCCAAAGTTTTGAGTAATATCATTGTAAAGCATTACGAATTGCAGGCGTGAAATGTATGTTAGACTCATAGGGTTTCCGCCCTAAGTTTGAATGTAATTTCGGCCTACCCATGGTCCGTGGACCATGGGATTTTATAAATAGAGCAAGGCTCTAAGTTGTAAAGATAAGAATGAAGATAATAGAATCTAAGGGATAGAATGAGATAGTGAAGCATAGAAGGAGAGTCTAAGTGTGTCTTGGGTCATAAAGTAGGAGAAGGCTCTCCAGCTGAGTGCGTAGAGGCCTCGTTGTCCGCAGCTAAGTGCGCGGACCCCTGCAGCTAAGTGCACAGGGCGGGATAGAGTCTGTAACCAAAGGAAGAGAATAATAAGGAGAAGCTTTATCTGAATTTTGTGTATCAATTCTTGAATTATTACATGTTTGATATCAGTTGCTAATGTACTGTTTATTTACCGTGCACACTTGTATGAATGATTTAAATTTCTAAGTATATATTTCACATGACAGTAAGCTAAGTTAATCAACTAATATCGAGTTACTAGTAAGGACTTGGGTAATAACACTGTTCAGCCCCCGAGTAGGGCTACGCAAAGGCATCATCTTAGACTATGAGGTACGGGTAAGTGCGCATAGAAACGTGTGCACAAGGTCAAAGCACGGACCACTTGAACTCCTCAGACATCCCCAGGGTGCGGAAACCTAGTTCTAGTACCCTCCCATACTACTTCAGGGTGAGACCTCAGTCTACACTCTGTGGACTACTTGGCTAAATCATCTCTGAACCTGGGTCAGGCCCCAACAAGCCAACACTCATTATTGAATGCAATGAACCAACCAAAGATGGGACTACCATGTTCCACTTGACTGTAGAATGTGTTATGAAACCAGCTCAAGAAAAAGATATAAAAGATAGATCAATGCCTTAAAATTCAACCTCTTTGAGGGGCCAACCTCCTTTACATTACATAAATGAACAATTCTTGGATGATTCAAATGACAAAACCTCCTTTCTATATATAGGAGTCTAAGGAGTCACAATATAACCCAACCGAC
>APFE031241023.1:12439-26063 GCA_000404065.3 Pinus taeda | reverse complement strand
ATCACTAGTATTATAGGGACCCAACATGCCCCTCTCCTTCAAAAAAGTGTTGTCCTCAACACTTGAGTAGTTTTGGATACTTCTGTATAAAATTGTCATCCTCCCATGTGGAATCTTCAGCGGATAAGTTCTTCCACTTGATAAGATACTCCGAAATTGATCGATTTCATAGCTGTCGAGTTCTTTTTTTGTGACTGCTTCCGGTTCCAATATAATTTTTCCTTCCTTGTCAAGTTCTAGAAATATTGTTTGAACTGGGAGCTTGTCACCTATAACTTTCTTTAAACATGAAACATGGAAAATTGGGTGCAATCAAGAAGCTGCAGGAAGCTCCAATTTGTATGCCATAGTACTAATCTTTTGCAATACCTTGTATGGACCATAATACTTTGGTGATAATTTATTATCCTTCTTAGCTTGCTTGAGGAACATTTTCTTATATGGTTGTAGCTGTAGGAATAACCAATCACCTACATCAAAACTTCTTTCACTGCGATGTTGATCTACTTGTTGTTTCATTCTATTATGTGCCAACACGAGGTTATCCTTTAAGGGTTGGAGGACTTGTTTTTGATGTTCGATGTGATGTTCCACTGCCTGAACCTTAGAATTTTCTCTTAAATATGATGTGATGGATGGTGGATGATACCCATAAAGTGCCATAAATGGGGTCATTTTTGTTGTTGTATGGAAGGAAGTGTTATACCACCATCAGCCAGAGGCAACCATTTGACCCATTGCGTCTATCTATCAGATACAAAGCAACGAAGATATCCTTCCAAACATTTGTTTACTATCTCAGCTCGCCCATCAGATTGAGGATGATAAGATGAGCTATGAGCTAACTGAGTACCAAGACAAGAAAATAATTCTGTCAAAAAATTTCCAATGAAAATGGGATCTCTGTCACTTACAATAATCTTTGGGTTTCCATGTAGCTTTTGAATTTCTTCCATAAATGCAGTAGAAACTGTACTGACTTTAAATGGATGTGATAATGCACAAAAGTGTGCATACTTGGTAAGTCTGTCAACTACCACCATGATGACACTCTTTCCCTCATGTTAGGTTCCTATACCAATAGGTGTCCTTTTTCATGATTGATTGTGGAAATACCAAATATGATCATCCTTTCCATGCTGCAAAGGTTCCATATTATCAATAAATCAAAAATTCAAGAAAAAGAGAAAGGAAAGGAATCCCAAAGAAAGACCAGAAAAGTGGCTTGTTAAAATGATACTACTGTACTACCAGAAAAGACCAGAAAAGTGGCTTGTTAAAATACCAAATATGATCATCCTTTCCATGCTGCAAAGGTTCCATATTATCAATAAATCAAAAATTCAAGAAAAAGAGAAAGGAAAGGAATCCCAAAGAAAGACCAGAAAAGTGGCTTGTTAAAATGATACTACTGTACTACATGTTGTATAGCAAGTTCACAAAGTGCAATCACTGGCTTTATCACAATTGATGAATAGCCAAACAGTTTAACCCTGGCTAGATCATGTTTAAATTTCTTGTTTTAGAATAGAGAATAAGATCTACTCAAATAGTTCAAGCTTGGCAGATCACTAGATGAGATAGAGAATTAAAGGGCCCAACTGCTCAATCTGAGCCCTTGGTAGAGATAAGGATAGATTTAGATATGAGGGCAGCCAAAATAAAAGAGGAAAAGCAGGGTTTTCTAGTTCAAATGCACCCAATTAAAGGAAGAAAAAATGTTAGGTGTTTTAGGTTGGGTAGGCAGATAATTCTGATGTTGCAGAAGCAGGGTGATGTTTAGTTTTAATGAGTATCACAAACATCATGGTGAAGTGGTTACAGTTCAGTAAAGCATGACTGACTTCCCCTCTCATTTCCCCAAGAACCTTCACTAACATCCCCTAGGGATATTGAGATTTGCTCAATGGTCCTAATCCATTTCATTTTTGAGAATTACTAAGTGAAACGTTGTGTTTACTTGGTCAAGACAAGCCACATTTCTTGTGTAAACATAATCATCCCATTCCCCTTTCATTTCCTAAAAAAATCTAAGTTTTTCCTTATAAACTTAGCATTTCCCTATTATTTGTCATATTAACACCCTAACTTTATTATATAACTCCTATATTAAGATTCCCTACGCCTACTATATATAAAAAGCAAAAACCCCAAAAACATTATACATATCCCACCCTCGCCTAATATGGCTATGTTTTAAAAGTTTCTTGGGAGTCATTGGTCCACTTGAGGCCAATGACAACCCACCACGTGTCACGTCGGGATTTGTTAGACCTTTGGTCAAACAAATAACCATATCCGCTGCGCAATAAACTGTGTTTTAATTAACGTTTGGTTAATTAAAAAACCATATCCGCGTTTCCCGATAATCCAAAGTTTTTAACCCTCCAAACATTATAAAAAATTGAAATATCGAGCGCGCTCTTTCATAAACCTCTGACACCTTACCTTCCCGTCAACCGTTGGATCGCGCTCTACAGATCCAACGGCCCTCGTCAATATCGGAGGCGCCCCGATGTCTGGTCGTTAGCACCCGATGGACGGCGGTATTCCTACCATACCTGGGGACACCCGTTGCGTTTTCATTGCATCTGGCCCACCCTAACATAAACTGCCCCTGTACCAAAGGTGGTTCGATGGAAACCATAAACCGTCGTTTGTCCTGCTGCCCGCGTCACCATCCCGTCAGCACCACGTCATCACCCGCGCTACTGCTCATCCGCCGTGTCTGCCATGTCATCCTCCATGTCAGCGACCACGTCACCTTCCATACTCCACTACTGGAAAAAAGCTACATCATGCTAACATCATCCGCAAAAAGCGCCAAAAGCCCAAAAAGTCCAAATTTCATTAAAAACTCGGGACATCAATTGTTTTTGTTCATTTCTATTTGGTTGACTTGCGCACACTGTGCATGTGAAGTACGTCCATTTCAACACCAAAGTTATAGTCCACCACCCAAGCGAATCCACTCTGCAAACCCGACCTCCTCCACTCAGTCTGCAACTGCAATTCACACCAGATGTCCATATAACAGGTATTTACCCTGAATTCACTCGTAAACCCTGTTTTTCCAAATTTTTCTGTGAAAATCGTCTGGTCGACTAGAATTCTACCCAAAATCACAGTGCTGCCTCTGTACCTCTACACTATAAGTCACCACTATACCCATTGGTTTGAAAGTAACCCTGTCAGTTGTCATTCCATCTACAAACACGCCCATCAAGCTGAAATTCAAGATCATTTTCTCTGAATTCCACTCACAAATCCAACAAAGTTAGTCTATAACCCTAGGTAAAAGCACAGTGAGCTAATAAAAACAAGAATTTTCCAAAATTTCTTTCCAAACCACCTATCTGTAACCTTCCTCTACAAAAAGAATCCAAGAAATGCCCAAATATTGAGTTAATTTGTCAAATCACCTGCAAAAGGAGGCCATTTTCACTGTTTATCCAACTTCCCCAATACACTCTGCATAATTCACCTTTTCTACCATGATTGTTACCTAGTGAGGTGACTACAAGATAAAACTCAATCTACACTATCCTAACAAAAGCCTCAGAGCCAGATTTCTATTTTCTGTTGTTGCATAAACCTACATTCGAGTCAAAACACAAACAATTGAAGCATGGAGGCTCCAGTGGCTCTGAACATTGCACCCTTAAATGCACCACATAAGGACTTGGAGTGGTTACCTCTGGCAGTCAGGGACTTCCAGATTAAGGATATGATGGGTCTCAAGTCTCACCTGCAAACCTTTTGACAATTTAGAAATAGTCACAGAAGCAACATTGATGTCCTCAGAATCTGGGAATCCAATATGCCTATCTATTACCTCCCTTCAGTGAATGTGCTGCCTGATTTCATTCATTTATGCTGTGAAAACTATGATCCCACACAAAGAGCAATCCTCACTCCATCCGGATCTGTACTGTTCTATATTACTCCTCAGTCCATAAATGAGATGTTGAACTTTGAGCCAACTCAGCCTCTGGCTCCTCTCACCATGAAACTCCTGCTTGATCAAGGTGCAAAGTTGCCTAGCTTAGAAATAACAAGACTAGGTCAGTTGTTTATGCTACCACAGTGCCAGCCTAATCATCCTCCACCTTATCATCAAGTCTCATTCAATGAGACAGGGAAACTCTTAATAGACATGATATCGTACATTCTAGGATGCAAAACCAGTGAGTTTGTTGATGAAACTATGTGTTTTGATGTCCATTTTCACTCCAGGACAACCCCCTGCTGTCATGTATGACTATGCCACCTTCATAGCAAATAAAATCTATGAGAAATTTATGATTTTGGAGAGAGAGAGAGTGTTCAAGTATACATCCTACATATGACATCTGCTGTTGTACTATCATCCTGATAGTTTCCAAGTTCCTCTTAAAAAACTAGACTCCAAAGGAGAGAGGAGATCTGTCATTTTCTGGACCTCAATTTTCCATGAAGTTCACCTCTCACCTTATACATATTGTGAGTTCATTGAAATGTTCATTTACCCAGCCACTTTCCTGTTGATGATGACTCCTCCTGGCAGGCTCACTGCTGAAATGCAGAGAATTTTACATCTTTCAAGGGGCTACAGCATTGGTACACTGGTATTTCTACCAAAACCATACAGTGATAAGGATTTATGGTTGTGAATTATCCCCCTACAAGCTGCCAAAATATGTCCCCATGAGACTCTTTGCCTTGGAATATTTCAAGCAATTTAGTAGTGCAGATTTGACTCATTTCCATGGCAAAAACAAAAATGTACAGCTCAAGATAAGACATCAATTGGTACCTTTTATCTTCAATAAGAGGGAAGAAGCCTGGAATGATGCAAACAAGATGCTAAGAGATGAACTGATGCTGAAACAAAGTTTTTATTGGGCACCATATGACCCTGAACATTTCATAAGCTTTAGAAGAGTCAAAAACAAGCTTTCAGGATATGTGCACCAACCAATCCCTCAAATTGAACAATATGCTAATCGACGGGAATGGGTAGAGGGCACACTAGTTGAGGATCTTACTGAAGAAGAAAGATTAGAAAAAGAAATGAAAGACTTTGAGAAGAGAATTGACATAGATTATTTTGCACAGGTCCCTTTCACACGGCCTCAACATATTGGAATGAGCACATCAGCGGCTACACCTTCACAACAGCCTACTCAAGAAACCATTCCACCTGCAGGAAAAGGAAAAGAAGTACAACATTCAGAGCAGCAAAATACAATGGCAGATCAGCCATCTACAGCCCAGGAAAGGGTCAAGAACAAGGCCCTTAAACACAAGAAAAGGTAGCAGAGATCCCTGTGCTACAAACCCATCATAATGAGGAAAGAGCCAAAAAGAGGGACAGACCAGAAGAGACACCCAAAGGTGCATCTACAGATCAGTAAGGTGAGAAGAGACAAAGGCTAAACCCCTACTTTGAAGAAGGATTCACAGAGGAAACAACAGGCAACCTTAGGGGTGAGGGAACATCTGAATAGCAGATCCCTCCATTTTTTGAAACATCTACTAGCTTATTTCAGCAGGAACAAGAGAGACAGCCTGGTGTGGAGGTTACATCCACTAAGCAACAGAGCAAGCAAGGCTCTGATATCAAGAGAGAATTCACAAAAATCAAGGCCAGAAAAGAGCGAGTGAGGTTTCAGCTATATAACCAATTGTTGAGAATGGCTCCCACTAATCAACAAAGGCTAATGGCAGCCTATGATATTCAAGCAGGGAAGATGACCCTTAGTCACTTCAGGCCCACCATACAACAGCCACAGTCAGTTGTTGATTACATCAGGACCAATCTGGAAGTTCTTGCTAAAGACATCAACCCAATAGACTAGATTGAGTTACACAAATAGGCCGAAGAAATGGTATACTCCACCTTGGCAGACAAAGCACTAATGGCTCATATACTGCAGAACTCATTGTATAACACTTCTGCCCAATTGGAGCTAGAAAAGGCCTCTTCATTAGCCAAGGATAATAGAATAAATCCTTGGAAGAGATTATCATAGAATTGGGACATGATCCCAAAGGCACACAGGCCTTAATAAGAAAAAAGGAGGAAGACATAGCAACCTTGAGAAGACAACTTAAGCTGCAAGCTACAATACACCCTCAGACCACAGAGGTGGCACAGCAAAAAGAAGAGGAGAATGTGGTTAGTTTATTTATGAGGACGAATCAAAGATTATTGGATACAGAGAAAGCTTTAGAAGCAGCTCTACAAGGAAAATAGGAGGAGTTGGCCTCTCAGCCAGCTCAAACAGCTCCAACTCTCACAGCTCCTCCTCCAGCAGTCACCATAACAGCCCCTCCCGTTGATCCAGCATCAACAGCAGGTACCTCGACTTCAGCAGCAACTACAACAGCAGCAATACAAGATGCCACCTTGAGCATGGAAGAGATGATGGAAGAAATAAAGGCTTTGGAAATCCAAATGGCAGAATTAAAGGAAACCAAGGAAAAACTGGCCACAATTGAGGTTAGTTATGACAAATCAAAAATGACTGTAGCTGAAAAGACAAGGGAAGTGAAGGCCTTAGAGAATAAAATAAAAGCCTTGGAGAAGGACCTCACTCTTCATAGAACTCTAACAGAAATCAAGACCATTTTGTGGGATAAGATTGGCCAATCTATTTCTGATCAATGGACAACAATACAAACTATTTTTTACCAGATGGAATTGATAGGGGTAGCTCAATACGAAACTCAGAAGGCCAGAGTATTATTGGCAAACAAGCCTGAGCAAACCAATCAAATGATTCATTTTTTGGACACTCATACCAGTGAACAATTAGCATCTCTAGACATTCATAACAGGACAGAGACTATTTTGAGAATTAAGAAGGTGTTGACTATGAGGAATTTTGTTCAAACTGTAGAAAAAAAATGTCAGGAAATGCAGACAGAGATAGATGCCTTCAGATAGAAATTTGCAATATTACTGAGCAAAGGTTTACCTAGCCTAGTCACTAGCAATGGGAGGCTGTTAAAATAGGAACAATATGCTCATAGGATAAGTACCTATGTGCAAAATCACATTACAGTATCGTCAAGCAGCTCAGAAGAAACAATGCCTCCCTCTGGATAAAGTTTATATGATAAACTGGAAAGTTTTTTTTTTATTGAGCATGAGGTAGCACATCTTTTTTATTTCCAGCCAAATTATTACAGGTACACTGAAGCTGATGAGACATTGATTAAATTGAAAAAGCATCAATTACCAACAGATCAATGATGGCAGACCATGCTGGACATCTTACCAAGGTAGTTTAGTTCTCCTTTTTGTAAATTGTTTGCATTACAGGTAAATGGTAATATAAGGGTCTGCTATCCGAAAATCAAATCAACCTAGGACGGAATTCGTGCCAAAACGCGAAACAAACTTCAGCACAAGTGGCAAATGACAGCACATTAGGAACGCAAATCAAGGAAGCAGCCATCGACCGACTATCAGAGCCAAAAATTCAGCAATAATAGGACACCTAAAGTAGCCAGTACAACATAGTTATTTCCTCATTTATTGCTGCGTGGTTTTCCACATCAGTTATTGCCCCTGCTAGAGTAGATGGATAAATTATTTCTTGATATTTTCCTACGGGATATTTTGTAGACTTCTTATAAATACTTTCTGAAGTTATGTATTATTGTTGGCTGATGAATATCATTCTGACCTGCTCTATAAATTTTGAGAACTCTTATGAAATAAAATTGCTGGAATGTTGTGTTGGTGAATTTGCTGGTTGTGGAATTGATGGCAGAAGGACATATTGCAGAACTCTTGTGTTAATACATGGATCAATAAGTTTTATTTACTCTAGTGTTACCGTATTTGTGTTTTATTTATCATATGCATACCATTTTCTAAGTTACAGGAAAAAAGGATAACCTAGAATTTACTTTGCTGTACTCTGTGTTCAATTCCTGTAATTTTTCATGTTTTCCACCGGACTAACATAGGCAAGAATTCTTAACTGCCCTTGTCTCCCTGGTTCTTCCACTCTAAACATCATCAAGGAATTCTTAATTGCTCCCTGATAATATTTACACAATTTCCCTCTGTTAACATAATGGAAGATTCTTAAGTGCCTTTCATTTCTTGACTTCATTTCATCCTATTTCAGCTTGAATGTTGTTCTGTGTTTAATTATCTTGTCTGCAATTTTCCTATTGCCAAAGAAACCATACCCAGAACTTTGTTTCCATTAGACTCCATCAACCCAATGGTTTGAACTTCTCTCAAGTTACTGCCTTGTTCTACTGAATGTCATCTTCCAAACACCAAACAAAACTTGTGCTTCATAACTAGCCTAACAAATAATCAAACAAATATAAATCACAAAGAGAGAGCCCTCTCTGGTTGCAGATTGGCTAGGATCTGCAGCTAAAAGATTGGTTAGTGGTTACCTCAGCCATATTCCCTTCTGGAGCCACGAAACAACCTGAGTGATAACATTATTGGTGACTCCACTGGGGAAGAATCAAAGGTAATCAGTCTCCCTGTTTCAAACATATTCAAAGGAAAAATACCAAAAACAGATTTAGAAGCTGGCTCCAAAAAAGAAAACTCGTTACACGAGATCAAATCCAGATCCTAATCCTCCAGCTATATTTGAAAATCCTAAATTGATCCCCAAAACCCTTAGGAGACAAGAAAGTCTAGAATCTGCTGATTTAGACCTTGATATACTTCAGCAAAACCTTACAAAATCTGAGCTTACCCCTGGGAGAGCAGCAGTCCTTTCTATCAATACTTCAGCCTCTCCAAGTTCTTCATCCACACCTCAAAGTATCCTCTCCACTCCCCCATCCACTACTCATATTCCCACTCCTGCCCCCCCTATTCCAACCATCTTATTCCTTCCTGTTGTCCCATTTATCCCTGTAAATATGGAAAACTGTTATGCTCCTTTACAGTTGCCTGCCAATCCAGGGGCTATTCCTCAAGACTATCAAAGCAAAGTCACCTACTTTGATGATACTAGCTCCTATACAGCTCAACAACACACCAAGAAAATGCAAGATTATTTTGAGAACTATGAAATTGATGATGATGATGTGAGAATGAAAATCTTTGTCCAAAGTCTAACTGGTGATGTGAGGACCTGGTTTAGAGCACTTGCTGCAAATTCTATAGCCAATCCAAAGGCCCTATATCAATCCTTTTTAAGCAGATGGGAAAAGAAGAAAGACCCTTTACACATTTTAACTGAATATGACAACTTAAAAAGGGGCCCACAAGAAACCGTTCAAGACTACTGTGCCAGGTTCAATAATGTCTATAGTGCCATTCCTCAGAACCTTAGACCTCCTCCTAACCTTGCCTTGATCAAATTCCCTGATGGAGTTGATTCGGACATGCCATATCAGCTGAGGGAAAGAGCCCCATTAAGCTTAGCAGACATGCAGAATATAGTTGTTAGTGTAGAGGCAAACTTGATTGCTAAACGAAACCGGGCTAGAACTGAAAGAAGAACGACTTTCAAAGAAGAGCCTTCAACATTTGAGCAAAAGCTAGATGCAATCATTAAAGGTATGGATAGATTAGGAGATAGAGTGGAAACTATTGAAAGGAAATCATCCTGGGAAGGACAACCAAGTAACACAACAAGAAGCCCAAACTTTAGAAAGAATCAAAACCCCAATGTTGGAAGGACTAGCCATGATCAGAACATCAGACCCCCATTTCAAGGGAATAATGTTGAAGCCTCAACCTCTAGTGAGCCTACAGAGGGCACACAAATTAATCTAATGGGTTTAAACGGCGAGCAACAAATTTTCCTGACACAGGATGATCAAGAGGCTCATAATTTAAATCAATTTCAAACCAAGTCTAGAGAATCATTTGACTTCAAAGAAGGCTATGATGCAGCAGTCTATGAGGTTCATAAGCAATACAAATTGAGAAGTAGAACAACAAATGTACGTGAACCTACCAAATTGAAAGATACCAAACAGCCCAAGAGAGCTAAGGATACTTCTCCCCTCACAGAACTCCCTGTTGAGATAGACCTCAACCCAAAAGAGCCCATCATAGAGGACATTTCAGACCTGGAACCATCAAACAATCAGCCATCTTTTTCCTCCTTTCCAAAAGAAAGTTTAAATAGATCTGCTGTAGTAAATTCCAAAGCAGATGCAGTTCCTTATAGCAGTCCTGATAAAGAAAAGAACATGGAAAACACAACAGAAAAGGAAAAGTCTGCTGTCCACAATACAAGAGTTCAAGTGGAAAGACCTTTCAACCTAGAAATATAAATAGGTAAGATAAAAATAGCCATGCCACTGTAAGAATTGGCTAAACATGAGGTCTACAGGGAACTGATTAATAGGCCACTGCAAATATCAGAGACTAGGGATGCAGTCAATGTCCTAGATGACCAACCAGAGCTGTTTTTTGGTCCTAAAGTCAATGGTAAGACAGTAGATGGAGGAGTTCCTCCATTCTATGTAATCTTGAACATTCATGACAAAGTGTTACATAATGCAATGTTTGATTCCGGTGCTTCCCATAATCTAATGCCCAAGTCAGTGATGGAAAAGCTAGATCTAGACATCACAAGGCCATATAAAGACTTGTTCTCATTTGATTCCAGCCAGGTCAGGTGTCTAGGCCTAATTAAAGACCTTTGTTTATCTTTAGTACAATATCCAGCCAAAACAATCTTGATGGATGTGGTGGTGGCCGATATCCCACCTAAATATCGTATGCTCTTATCCAAATCTTAGGGTGCAAAACTCCAAGGATCTTTGCAACTAGATATGTCATATGCCACCATTTCAATCTTTGGCCACCCAAAGAGATTGTAGCGGGAAACATTGATGAAATATGTGGTTAGCAGTTGAGAGAAACCCCAAAACTGCCCCATCTATTCTATACATTCTGATATGGATTCATTCATCTTATACAATGTTGAGATGTGTCCCAAAACTAAGGCCAAACTCCTAGAAACATCACAGGCAATAAGCATAAATGAACAATCCAGTGCCCAGGACCAAAAAATTGTTGATGTGATTGATGTAACAAGTGAACAAGACATATCATATCAGCTACAAAATTCAAATCTACTGCCCACTAAGCAAGTTCCCAAAACTCCTGAGACTAGTGGTGATCAAGAAATCTTATGGTTCTTAGAGTTTGATGGATCAGTGAACAAATTGGGAGAAGGGGTAGGGATTTCGATACACAACATGCAAAATGACCATGCTCAGGGTCATGCATATAGGCTAAATTTCAGATGCACAAACAATATGGCCGAATATGAAGCCCTTTTGCTGGGACGTAAACTGATTAGAAGTCTAGGGGTGACCAAGAATTCAATTCTAGGGGACTCAGATTTGATAATACAACAGATGAAGGGAAAGTTTGTTACAAATGATCCTAGGCTAAGAGCTTATAGGGGTGTAGCCATGGAAATACTGAACACCTTCTTGGAATCACAGCACCAAAATTCCAAGAAAACACAACCTACATGCACATGGTTTGGCAACCTTTTCCAACACTTGCAAGTTGCCATTTGAGCCCAATCATCACTTCACTGCTGAGATCAAACACAGACCTGTTGTCCCAGATAATGTGAAAAATTGGCAAGTGTTTGAGAATGATACCCAAATAAATAATTTCCTCACTTTAAAAGAAGAATTCTCAAGTACAAACATAGACACAAGCAATATTGATGATCAACAACAAATAGACAAAATGGAGCAAAATATATCAGCTGAATCAACAAATTTAATTTTGCATCCAACAACTTTTAATGACAAAAATCTGCAAGAGCTAAAACAAATGGATTTTGACGAAATAACTGAGGGAGAATCCAAAGTAATTGAACTGAAGGATAATGTCCTGCCCACAGGCCTGACTCCTTTGGAGGATATATTTGATTCAAATGACATTCCAAGAAAGCCAAAAATGCAACCATTAAATGCAGAAATTGAAGACTGCGACATTGGAACCACCGAAAATCCCAAAATGGTAAAACTCTCCAAAACACTGCCTCCTGACCAAAAAATAAAATACATCAAGTTGTTTACAGAGTTCCAAGATGTCTTTGCATGGAGCTATGAGGACCTCAAATCCTATGCCACTTTTTTTATCCAACATACAATACCCTTGAAAGAAAATCAAAAACCTTTTAAACAAAAGCTAAGAAGGATTAATCCAGTCCTCCTTCCCCTTATTGAAAAGGAAGTCAAAAGAATGTATCAAGTTGGAATAATTTCACCTATTAGGTTTCCTGAATGGATTTCAAATCTAGTGCCCACTAGGAAGAAAACTGGAGAGATAAGGCTCTGTGTTGACCTGAGAAATTTGAATAAAGTCTCTCTCAAAGACCACTACCCCTTACCCAAGATGGATCACATTTTACAAAGGGTAGTGGGTACTTCAAAGATCTCATTGTTAGATGGATTCTCAGGATTCAATCAGATCTTAGTTCACCCAGATGACCAAGATAAAACTGCCTTTACAACACCTTGGGGAACCTTTAAATATGTGAAGATGCCTTTTGGACTCAAAAATGCAGGGGCCACATTTCAGAGAGCAATGGACATAGCCTTTGCTAAAGAGATCCATGATTTTTTAGTCATATACCTTGATGATCTCACTTCTTTTTCAAAATCAGACCAAGAACGCCTAGAGCATTTGAGACAAGTGTTCATATTTGCAGAAAGTATGGCATATCATTGAACCCAAAGAAATCATTGTTTGGCCTGGAAGAAGGCAAACTCCTAGGTCACATAATTGCTAAATATGGAATAAGAATTGATCCACACAGAATACAAGCTATTCTTCAAGTCCCTCACCCAAGAAACATCAAGGAATTACAAGCCTTTCTAGGGAAGATTAATTTCCTAAGAATATGTTGGGTGTGGAGCCTGATTATCTTCTATATTCAAAAGTACCACCACATTGGACCCCAGTTCAAAATGGGGGCAGAAACGCCGCCCATAAAATATTTGCTGCAGGGGGGCTCCAGGGGGGCTGGCTGCGACCTTTGGGAGCCCCCCCTAGTGGGGGGTTTTGGGGGAAGCACCCCCGAAGCTAAAAACAACTGTAAAATTGCCTTGTAAAAGTATAGTAATTTCTAGTCAATCTGGGCCGTTCATTAGGCGGATGATCTGACGGTAGAACTTATGTTTAGTTTATGGTTTTTTTCCCTCGAAGGCAACCCCTCTCTTTGTATGAGGGCAGTGTATTTGAGGCTGTGAGATAGATGTGTATTCAGTGTGAGCGAGAAACAAAGAGGTGAGACTGTGAGAGAAGACAGAGGATATTACAGCGGATTTGCTGTAGGTTGTCTCTCTTCATTTTGCTGGGTAATAGAAAGGAAGGACTGGCTGTTCGAGGTGGACGTAGCCCAAACTGGTTGAACCACGTATATCTGTGTCTCTCTTGTTTTGTGTGTTTTCTGTGTTTATATTTCTGCAATATTTCATGTGTTCCATTGCTCCGTAATATTTAATATTCTAACAGAGACTTGCTTAGGAGGCCAGTATAAGTGATGATAGACCCATACTGGCTGCAAATAGTCATGGTGACGATATTTTTGTGTAACAGATTGCCCCATAAAGTGCAAAGTCTGTAGTAGATGAGGATTTCATTTATCATTTAGGAAGAGTG
>APFE031241023.1:0-12419 GCA_000404065.3 Pinus taeda | reverse complement strand
TTTGCTGTAGGTTGTGTCTCTTCATTTGCTGGATAATAGAAAGGAAGGACTGGCTATTCGAGGTGGACGTAGCCCAAACTGGGTGAACCACGTATATCTGTGTCTCTCTTGTTTTGTGCGTTTTCTGTGTTTATATTTCTGCAATATTTTATGTGTTCCATTGCTCCGTAATATATATAATATTCTAACAGAATATTCATTCCCAATTTGGCCGAGCTAATCAGATTGTTGAATAATATGCTGAAGAAAGATTCTAAAGTTAAATGGACAATAGAAGCTAAACAAGCCTTTGAGGAAATCAAAATAGCTTTAACAAGAACACCTGTTCTCACAAGCCCCAAGTTTGATAGAGATTTCATAATCTTTTCCTTTGCATCTGAGCATACTATTGCTACTGTCCTATTACAAAAACATGACCTAGGATGTGAAAAGCCCATTGCTTTCTTCAGCAAAGCACTTAGAGATGTTCCACTCAAATACCAAATCATGGAGAAGAAAGCCTATGCTCTTATAAAAGCCATAAAGGATTTTAGAGTTTATATCTTGTACTCTCATGTAATTGCCTATGTTCCAAATGCAGTGGTCAAAGATATTCTAACTCAAGAGGGAATTGAAGGTAAAAGGGGAAAATGGATAGCCAACATTTTAGAGTATGACATTGAAATCAAGCCAACAAAACTCATAAAGGGACAAGGGTTAGCTAAATTAATGACTGAAACCAACTTTCAAGCCCTTGACATCAATGAACTGGATAGTGAACAGGAGATGGCGACTCCACAGATCAATCAAGCCTTTTTACAATCACCTTGGTACACTGATATATGTTTTGTATTGTTAAACCTGCAAGCTCCTCCAGAGTTATCCAGGACAAAAAAGAGATTCTTGAAAATGAAAGTTTCAAAGTTTTGTATTATAGACAATGTTTTATTTTGGAAAAATCATGAAGGTATTTTGCTCAATTGCCTAATTCAAGATGAAACTGACAAAATACTCAAGGAATTTCATGCAGGGGACTATGGAGGACACTTATATTGGAAATCTATAGCTGATAAAATACTAAGAGCTGGTTTTTATTGGCCCTCCCTATTTGCTGATTTGAAAAAAATTGTAGTTTCTTGCCATAAATGCTAGATCTTTGAAGGCAAAAGGAAGCTGTTACCTTTACCTCTCAAACTCATTTCAACTGAAAGGCCTTTTCAACAATGGGGTTTAGATTTCATTGGAGAAATTCATCCTTCCTCTTCTGGACAACACAAGTGGATTTTGACTGCCGTAGACTACTTTACCAAATGGATAGAAGCTATCCCTTGTAGGCAAGAAAATGACTCAATTATCATGCAATTCTTAGAAACCAATATCCTGTCTAGATTTGGCTGTCCAGAGAATATTATTACAGAAAATGTTGCTGCCTTCAAGTCCAAAAGAATTATCAATTTTTGCCACAAATACCACATTAACTTAGGTCATTCCATAGCCTATTACCCTCAAGGTAATGGTCTAGCAGAATCATCCAATAAAAGCCTGATCAACATCATCAAAAAATTCTTGGAGGAGAATAAAAAGAACTGACATAAAAAGTTAGTAAATGCACTATGGGCAAACAGATTGACCACCAAAAGATCTATTGGAACTAGCCCATATGAATTGGTTTATGGCATGGAGGCTGTGTTCCCCTCATCTTTGGGAATCCCTGTGATCAAATTGTTGCAAGAGTCACAAGCAGAACCCAATGACATCCAAAGGAGAATCAATCGGACTATCCACTTGCAACAAACTAGAGAGGAAGTATATCAGAGAACTCAGGTTCTGCAAGATAGACTCAAGAAGATTTTTGACAACAGAACAAAATCTGAGGATTTCTTCACAGGAGACAAAGTGCTGAAGTGGGATTCTAGAAGGGAAGACAAAGGAAAACATGGAAAATTTGATTTCCTGTGGAAAGGTCCTTTTGTCATTCAGGGTGTACAAGGAAACAACACCTATTTTTTGAAGAGTTTGGATGGCACAAAAGCTCAGGAACGGCCAGTCAATGGGTGAATTCTCAAGAATTATTTTGATCCTCCTTGTTAAACAAAACAAGAATGTATTTTGTACATAAAAATTGTTTATTTTAGCAGTTTATTTCAGCAATAGGATAGGAAATAAGATGCAGCAAATTTTGAGGAAAAAACAAACACTTATACCACCCTTGGTATATATTTTGAGTTTACCAGAAACAATCAAGAGAGAACTTGGGAAAAATAGAGATGATGGCAAAAAATTCTGACCAACCATCAAAGACAGAGCTGCAATTAGGTTCAGATCAGCTTATGAGAAACGCATCCATGCCACAAAGGTTCAGTTGGTTAGCTTGCAGCAAAAGGAAGCTTTAAATCACAGCAAGAATTGAGAATAAGGCCATCTGACCTATTGTTCTTGGCTTTTCTCTTGGAAAAGCCATCCCCAAGTGGAGCCACTGTTAGGTTCCTATACCAATAAGTGTCATTTTTCATGATTGACTGTGGAAATACCAAATATGATCATCCTTTCCATGCTGCAAAGGTTCCATATTATCAATAAATAAAAAATTCAAGAAAAAGAGAAAGGAAAGGAATCCCAAAGAAAGACCAGAAAAGTGGCTTGTTAAAATGCTACTACTGTACAACATGTTCTATAGCAAGTTCACAAAGTGAAATCACTGACTTTCTCACAATTGATGAATAGCCAGACAGTTTAACCCTGGCTAGATCATGTTTAAATTTCTTGTTTTAGAATAGAGAATAAGATCTGCTCAAACAGTTCAAGCTTGGCAGATCACTAGATGAGATAGAGAATTAAAGGGCCCAACTGCTCAATCTGAGCCCTTGGTAGAGATAAGGATAGATTTAGATAGGAGGGCAACCAAAAGAAAAGAGGAAAAGCAGGGTTTGCTAGTTCAAATGCACCCAATTAAAGGAAGAAAAAATGTTAGGTGTTTTAGGTTGGGTAGGCAGATAATTCTGATGTTGCAGAAGTAGGGTGATGTTCAGTTTTAATGAGTATCACAAACATCATGGCGAAGTGGTTACAGTTCAGTAAAGCATGACTGACTTCCCTCTCATTTCCCCAAGAACCTTCACTAACATCCCCTAGGGATATTGGGATTTGCTCAATGGTCGTAATCCATTTCATTTTTGAGAATTACTAAGTGAAATGTTGTGTTTACTTGGTCAAGACAAGCCACATTTCTTGTGTAAACATAATCATCCCATTTCCCTTTCATTTCCTTAAAATATCTAAGTTTTTCCTTATAAACTTAGCATTTCCCTATCATTTGTCATATTAACACCCTAACTTTATTATATATCTCCTATATTAAGATTCCCTACCCCTACTATATATAAAAAGAAAAAAACCTAAAAACATTATACATATCCCACCCCCACCTAATATGGCTATGTTTTAAAAATTCTTGGGAGTCATTGGTCCACCTAGGGCCAATGACAACCCACCACGTGTCCTGCCGGGATTTGTTAGACCTTTGGTCAAACAAATAACCATATCCGCCATGCAATAAACTGGGTTTTAATTAACATTTGGTTAATTAAAAAACCATATCTGCGTTTCCCGATAACCCAAAGTTTTTAACCCTCCAAACATTTAAAGAACATTGAAATATCACGCACGCTCTTTTCATAAACCTCCGACACCTTACCTTCCCGTCAACCGTTGGATCGCGCTCTCTAGATCCAACGGCCCTCGTCAATATCAGAGGCGCCCCGATGTCCAGTCGTTAGTACCCGATGGACGACAGTATTCTTGCCGTACCCAGGGACACCCGTCGCATTTTCATTGCATCGGGCCCGCTCTGACATAAACTGCCCCCGTACCAAAGGCGGTCCGATGGAAACCATAAACCGCCGTTTGTCCTGCTGCCCGCATCACCATCCCGACAGTACCACGTCATCACTCGCGCTACTGTTCATCCACCGTGTCTGCCATGTCATCCTCTGCGTCAGCGACCACGTCACCTTCCATACTCCACTACCGAACAAAAGCTATGTCATGCTGACGTCATCCCCAAAAAGCACCAAAAGCTCGAAAATTCCAAATTTTATTAAAAACTCAGGAAATCAATTGTTTTTGTTCATTTCTATTTGGTTGACTTGCGCACCCTGTGCATGTGAAGTATGTCCATTTCAACACCAAAGTTACAGTCCGCCACCCAGGCAAATCCACTCTACAAACTCGGCCTCCTCCGCTCAGTCTGCAACTGCAATTCACACCAGACATCCATATCACAAGTATTTACCTAGAATTCACTCGTAAACCCTGTTTTTCCAAATTTTTATGTGAAAATCGTCTGGTCGACCAGAATTCTACCCAAAATCATAGTGCTGCCTCTGTACCTCTGCACTGTAAGTCACCACTATACCCATTGGTTCTAAAGTAACCCTGTCAACTGTCGTTCCCTCTGCAAACGCGCCCATCGAGCTAAAATTCAAGCTCATTTTCTCTAAATTCCACTCACAAATCCAACAAAGTCAGTCTATAACCCCAGGTAAAAGCACAGTGAGCTGATAAAAACAAGAATTTGCCAAAATTTCTTTCCAAACCACCTATCTGTAACCTTCCTCTACAAAAAGAATCCAAGAAATGCCCAAATATTGAGATAATTTGTCAAATCACCTACAAAAGGACGCCATTTTCACTGTTTATCCAGCTTCCCAAATACACTCTGCATAATTCGCCTTTTCTACCATGAATGTTTCCTAGTGAGGTGACTACAAGATAAAACTCAGTCTGTAATATCCTAACAAAAGCCTCAGAGCCAGAGTTCTATTTTCTGTTGTTTCATAAACCTACATTCCAATCAAAACACAAAAAACTGAAGCATGGAGGCTCTAGTGGCTCTCAACATTGCACCCTTGAATGCACCACATAAGGACTTGGAGTGGTTACCTCTTGTAGACAGGGACTTCCAGATTAAGGATATGATGGGTCTCAAGTCTCACCTGCAAACCTTTTGACAATTTAGAAATAGCCACAGAAGCAACACTGATGTCCTGAGAATCTGGGAATCCAATATGCTTATCTATTACCTCCATTCAGTGAATGTGCTACCTAATTTCATTCATTTATGCTGTGAAAACTATGATCCCATACAAAAAGCAATCCTCACTCCATCTGGATCTGTATTGTTCTATATTACTCCTCAGTCCATAAATGAGATGTTGAACTTTGAGCCAACTCAGCCTCCGGCTCCTCTCACCATGAAACTCCTGCTTGATCAAGGTGCAAAGCTACCTAGCTCAGAAATAACGAGACTAGGTCAGTTGTTTATGCTACCACAATTCCAGCCTGATCATCCTCCACCTTATCATCAAGTCTCATTCAATGAGACAGGGAAACTCTTAATAGACATGATATCCTACATTCTAGGATGCAAAACCAGTGAGTTTGTTGATGAAACTGTGTTTTTTTGATGTCCATTTTCACTCCAGGACAGCCCCCTGCTGTCATGTATGACTATGCCACCTTCATAGCAAATAAAATCCATGAGAAATTTATGATTTTGGAGAGAGAAAGAGTGTTAAAGTATACATCCTACATATATCATCTGTTGTTGTACTATCATCCTGATAGTTTCCAAGTTCCTCTTAAAAAACTAGACTCCAAAGGAGAGAGGAGATCTGTCATTTTCTGGACCTCAATTTTCCATGACGTTCACCTCTCACCATATATATATTGTGAGTTCATTGACATGTTCATTTACCCAGCCACTTGCCTGTTGATGATGACTCTTCCTGGCAGGCTCACTACTGAAATGCAGAGAATTTTACATCTTTCAAGGGGCTACAGCATTGGTGACTGGTATTTCTACCAAAACCATATAGTGATCAGGATTTATGGTTGTGAATTATCCCCCTACAAGCTGCCAAAATATGTCCCCATGAGACTCTTTGCCTTGGAATATTTCAGGCAATTTAGTAGTGCAGATTTGACTCATTTCCATGGCAGAAACAAAAAGGCACAGCTCAAGATAAGACCTCAATTGGGACCTTTTGTCTTCAATAAGAGGGAAGAAGCCTGGAATGATGCAGACAAGATGCTAAGAGATAAACTTATGCTGAAACAAAGTTTTTATTGGGCACCATATGACCCTGAACATTTCATAAGCTTTAGAAGAGTCAAATACAAGCTTTCAGGATATGTGCACCAGCCAATCCCTCAAATTGAACAATATGCTAATTGACAGGAATGGGTAGAGGGCACACTAGTTGAGGATCTTACTGAAGAAGAAAGATTAGAAAAAGAAATGAAATATTTTGAGAAGAGAATTGACCTGGATTATTTTGCACAGGTCCCTTTCACACAGCCTCAACATATTGGAACGAGCACATCAGCTGCTACACCTTCACAACAACCTGCTCAAGAAACCATTCCACCTACAGGAAAAGGCAAAGAAGTACAACATTCAGAGCAACAAAATACAATGGCAAATCAGCCATCTACAGCCCAAGAAAAGGGTCAAGAACAAGGCCCTTCAACACAAGCAAAGGCAGCAGAGATCTCTGTGCTACAAACCCCTCATAATGAGGAAAGAGCCAAAAAGAGGGACATACCAGAAGAGACACCCACAGGGGTATCTATAGATCAGCAAGGTGAGAAGAGACAATGGCTAAACCCATACTCTGAAGAAGAATTCACAGAGGAAACAACAGGCAACCTTAGGGGTGAGGGAACATCTGAACAGTAGATCCCTCCATTTTTGGAAACATCTACTAGCTCATTTCAGCAGGACCAAGAGAGATAGCCTGGTGTGGAGGTTACATCCACCAAGCAACAGAGCAAGCAAGGCTCTGATATCAAGAGAGAATTCACAGAAATCAAGGCTAGAAATGAACCAGTGAGGTTTCAGCTATATAAACAATTATTGAGAATGGCTCCCACCAATCAACAAAGGCTAATGCCAGCCTATGATATTCAATCAGTGTAGATGACCCTTAGTCACTTCAGGCCCATCATACAGCAGCCACAGTCAGCTGATGATTACATCAAGACCAATCTGGAAGTTCTTGCTAAAGACATCCACCCAATAGACCAGATTGAGTTACACAAACAGGCCGGAGAAATGGTATACTCCACCTTGGCAGACAAAGCACTAATGGCTCATAAATTGCAGAACTCATTGTATAACACTTCTGTCCAATTGGCGCTGGAAAAGGCCTCTTCATTAGCCAAGGATAATAGAATAAAATCCTTGGAAGAGATTATCATAGAATTGGGACATGATCCCAAGGATCCCAAAGGCGCACAAGCCTTAATAAGAAAAAAGGAGGAAGACATAGCAGCCTTGAGAAGACAATTTAAGCTGCCAGCTACAATACACCCTCAGACCACAGAGGTGGCACAGCAAAAAGAAGAGGAGGATGTGGTCAGTTTATTAATGAGGATGAATCAAAGATTGCTGGATACAGAGAAAGATTTGGAAGCAGCTCTACAAGGAAAACAGGAGGATTTGGCCTCTCAGCCAGCTCAAACAGCTCCAACTCTCACAGCTCCTCCTCCAGCAGTCACCATAACAACCCCTCCCATTGATCCAACATCAACAGTGGGTACCTCGACTTTGGCAGCAACTACAATAGCAGCAATACAAGATGCCACCTTGAGCATGGAAGAGATGATGAAAGAAATAAAGGCTTTGGAAATCCAGATGGTAGAATTAAAGGAAACCAAGGAAAAACTAGCCAAAATTGAGGTTAGTTATGACAAATCAAAAATGACTGTAGCTGAAAAGACAAGGGAAGTGAAGGCCTTAGAGAATAAAATAAAAGCCTTGGAGAAGGACCTCACTCTTCATAGAACTCTAACAGAAATCAAGACCATTTTATGGGATAAGATTGGCCAATCTATTGATGATCAATGGACAACAATACAAATTATTTTTGACCAGATGGAATTGATAGGTGTAGCCCAATACAAAACTCAAAAGGCCAGAGTATTATTGGAAAACAAGCCTGAGCAAGCCAATCAAATGATTCATTTTTTGAACACTCATGCCAATGAACAATTAGCATCTCTAGACATTCATAACAGGACAGAGACTATTTTGAGAGTCAAGAAGGTGTTGACTATGAGGAGTTTTGTTCAAAATATAGAAAGAAAATGTCAGGAAATGCAGACAGAGATAGATGCCTTCAGACAGAAATTTGCAATATTACAAAGCAAAGGTTTACCTAGCCTAATCACTAGCAATGGGAGGCTATTAAAATAGGAAAAATATGCTCATAGGCTAAATACCTATGTGCAAAATCACATTACAGCATCGTCAAACAGCTCAAAAGAGACAGTGCCTCCCTCTGGACAAAGTTTATATGATAAACTGGAAAGTTTGTTTTTTATTGAGCATGAGGTAGCACATCCTTTTTATTTCCAACCAAATTATTACACGTACACTGAAGCTGATGAGACATTGATTAAATTGAAAAAGCATCAATTACCAACAGATCAATGGTGGTAGATCATGCTAGAGACCTTACCGAGGTAGTTTGGTTCTCCTTTTTGTAAATTGTCTGCATTACAAGTAAACTGTAATATAAGGGTCTCCTATCAGAAAATCAAATCACCCAAGGATGGAATTCGCACCAAAAGGTGAAACAAACTCGGGCACAGGTGGCAAATGACAGCACATCAGGAACGCAAATCAGGGAAGCAGCCATCGACCGACTATCACAGCCAAAAAGTCAGCAATAACAGGACACCTAAAGCAGCTAGTACAGCAAAGTTATTTCCTCATTTATTGCTGCGTGGTTTTCCACATCAGCTATTGCGCCTGCCAGAGTAGATGGATAAATTTATTTCTTGATATTTTCCTACGGGATATTTTGTAGAATTCTTATAAATAATTTCTAAAGTGATGTATTATTGTTGGCTGATGAATATCATTCTGGACCTGCTCTGTAAATTTTGAGAAGTCTTCTGAAATAAAATTGCTGGAATGTTGTGTTGGTGAATTTGCTGGTTGTGGAATCGATGGCAGAAGGACATATTGCAAAACTCTTGTGTTAATACATGGATCAATAAGTTTTCTTTACTCTAGTGTTACCGTATTTGTGTTTTATTTATCATATGCATACCATGTCCTAAGTTACAGGAAAAAAGGATAACCCAAAATTTACTTTGCTGTACTCTGTGTTCAATTCCTGTAATTTTTCATTTTTTCCACCAGACTAACATAGGCAAGAATTCTTAACTGCTCTTGTCTCCCTGGTTCTTCCACTCTAAACATCATCAAGGAATTCTTAATTGCTCCCTGATAATATTTACACAATTTCCCTCTGTTAACATAACGGAAGATTCTTAAGTGCCTTTCATTCCTTGACTTCATTTCATCCTATTTCAGCTTGAATGTTGTTTTGTGTTTAATTATCTTGCTCTGCAATTTTCCTATTGCCAAAGAAACCATACCCAGAGCTTTGTTTCCATTAGACTCCATCAACCCAATGGTTTGAACTTCTCTCAAGTTACTGCCTTGTTCTACTGAATGTCATCTTCCAAACACCAAACAAAACTTGTGCTTCATAACTAGCCTAACATATAATCAAACAAATCTAAATCACAAAGAGAGAGTGCTCTCTGGTTGCAGATTGGCTAGGATCTGCAGCTAAAAGATTGGTTAGTGGTTACCTCGGCTGTATTCCCTTCTAGAGCCAGGGAACAACCTGAGTGATAACACCTCAGACTTGGGTAAACCTATGATAAAATCCATTGAAACCTCCTCCCAACGTTGGCTTGGAATGGAAAAAGGTTGTAATAGACCCGGTGTCTTAATTGTTTCAACTTTATTTTGTTGGCAAACCAAACATTCCGCCACAAACTTTTGAATATCTGATTTAAGGCCATCCCAAAAAAATTCCTTCTTAACCCTGTGGTAAGTTTTTAAAAATCCTGAGTGCCCTCCTAAGGGAGAAGTGTGCAATTCCATAAGAATCTTTTGTTTTAGCTAGGAATTCTTACAGAGGTATATGTGATCTTTGTACCATAACGAATCATTTTGCCAGCCAAATGTATCAGGCATACTGGAATCTTGTTGTAATTTTTGAATAAGTGCCCACACTTCTTCATCATTCTTCCATTCCTCCCTTGCTTCGTTTATCCAATCTGGTTGGATAATAGAAATGGCGCACAACAATGCTTCCACATCCTCATCCTTTCTTGAGAGTGCATCTGCCACCACATTTTCTTCCCTTTTTTGTAGATGATTTCAAAGTCATAACCCAACATCTTTGTGACCCACTTTTGTTGCTCTTCAGAGGATAATCTTTGTTCTAAAAAGTATTTAAGGCTATCCTGATCCATTTTTACCTTGAAGTGTCTTCCCATTAGTAGGGTCACCATTTCTTAAGTGCATGGAGTATTGCCAACATTTCCTTCTCATAAATAGCTTTGTGTAAAAACTTTCCCTTGATTGGATGACTTTCAAAAGCAATGGGTCTTTCATCTTGCATTAGAACAACACCAATTCCATTTCCTGAAGCATCACATTCACAATAAAGGTTTTTGTGAAGTCTGGTGTAGCCAAGACCGGTGCTTGGCACATTGCCTCTTTAATATGTTTGAAGGCCTTTGTTTCTTCTGGAGTCCATGAAAATGCATCTTTCTTCAATAATGTTGTTAGAGGTGCTGCTATTCTCCCATAATTCTTACAAACTTGCGATAATACCCTGTCAACTGGAGAAATCCTTGCAGATGCTTTATGGATGTGGGGATTTTCCATTCCTTAATGGCTTTAATTTTGCTAGGGTCTACCTTAACTCCTTCATGAGATACAATATGACGCAGATATTCCACCTCTTTGACTCCAAAGAAGCATTTGGATCTTTTTGCATATAATTGTTTCTCCTCCAATAGTTGTAGCACCCTGTCAACATGTTCAACATGATCCTTCCAAGACTTGCTGTAGATTAGTATATCATCAAAAAATACTAACACAAATTTTCTAAGGAATGGTTTGAAAATTGAATTCCTCAAACCTTGAAATGTTGAAGGTGCATTGGTAAGGCCAAAAGGCATGACCAAAAATTCATAATGACCCTCATGAGTTCTAAATGTTGTTTTCAGAATGTCTTCAGTCTTCATTGTGATTTGATGATATCTTGAACGAAGATCCAACTTGGTGAAGTAAATTGATCCATGCAATTCATCTAGTAATTCATCAATGACAGGAATGGGGAACTTATCTTTAATAGTGAGCTTGTTGAGCTCCTATAATCCGGACACATGCGCCATGATCCATCCTTCTTGTGCACCAATACTACTGGAGCAGAGAAAGAACTTTGACTTGGTTGAATTATACCAGCCTCTAGCATTTCTGCAACCATACGTTCAATTTCACTCTTTTTGGGCATAGGGATATCTGTACGGCCTGATGTTTGGAGGAACACTTCCTGGAATCAGATGAATAGCATGATCATGATCACGAATAGGTGGGAGACCTTTGAGAGTCTCAAATACCTTGGAATGATTGTCCAGTAATTTTTGGAGATCTGGAGAAATAGATGATTCTGATGTGGAAACATCTAGCGAACATAATTGTGCAATTACACCTCTTTGTCCTTTTTTAGAAGCTTTGTCATATCGTTAGAGCTGATTATCTTTCCTGGTTTCCCTGCAATACCCCTTAATTCAACTTCCTTTCCTTTCGTAGAAAATTTGATGAAAAGTTCTTGAAAATTAAAAGCTATTGTGCCCAGGGGTTGTAGCCATTGGACTCCTAGTACAACATCAACGCCTCCGATTGGAATGGAAAGCATTGGGGTATTCAATTCATATTCTCCCATGGATAACTTGATATTATGGCACTTTCCAGAGCAATTTATTATTCCTCCATTTGCAATCATCACTTGACACTCTGGTGTTGGATATAGGAAGAAATTCAATTCTTTTGCTACCTTACAATGAATAAAATTGTGGGTGCTTCTTGAATCAATAAACACTCTTACCTTTTTCTTCTTGATTTGTCCTTCTATCTTGATGGTTTGAGGAGTGGTAATTCCAGCTAATGCATAACAAGATATGGTCGGATTCATTTCTTATTTATTTAGGCTTTGTTCCTGGAGTATATCCTCTTCTTTTGAACTTTCTTGCTCATTTTCTTCTTCCTCTTCACAATCTATGTAGAATAATTTCTTTTCAGCACACTTATGACCTTTAGTGTATTTTCTATCACAACTGTAACAAAGCCCTTTTGCTTTTTTTTTCTTCCAATTGTTTTGGTATCAACCTTATAGGTTGTGGAAGGCTGGGGGTAACAACACTTCCATCTTTATAGTTGTGACTGGTATGTTCCCTGGTTGCCATAATTTTGCTTTCCATTTTTCTTGCCAACCTGAATGCTTTCTCTAATGAATCAGGTTCCCAAAGGCGAACATCATGTTGGATATTATCCTTTAAAGTCC
>APFE031241006.1:136043-166703 GCA_000404065.3 Pinus taeda | reverse complement strand
CTTGGAGATTGATGATCTCTTACTCATCCCTGGGTGAATTCAGAGAGGCAAGTGTCACAAGAGAAGTTTCTGGAAGATTCCATGATCATCCACCTTGCAAAATGTCTCTGCCATTTGTCTACTCTCGCCATCACACTCTACAAAATGGCTTTCCAGTATGCATCGCACTTTTTACACTGAGCAGGTGAGATGCATCGCACCCTCTACACTGAGCAGTTTGTATGGTCTAGTTTTGACTAGTTCTTAGTAGTTTTCTGTGGAGAACTTATGGGAGATGATGTAATCAATTGACCTTGTTCCTTTAGGGCATGAAACAACACTTTTAGGGGCTCAAAATCCCTTGGTTTATGGACATATGTGATTGGGGTTGCAGTGCCCAAATATGTCTATAACACGGTCTTACCAATTTAGTGTAAAATTTCATCTCTCAAGCTTGCAGTCGATCTACTTCCTGAAACTTCGGAGGAAGAGGCTCGCTTCTTGGAAGTAATCCATTTGGATGGAACCTGTCATGATGTTTCTTTGGCTAATGAAGCTCATAAGAAACGTATCAAGGTGTAATTTAACAGAAGTGTCAAACCCCGTGCCTTCTCAGAAGGTGACCTAGTCTTGTTATACGATCAGGAATTTGATAAGTTGGGAGCAGGTAAGTTCGAACCATTGTGGATGAGCCCCTAGATTGTTAAAAGAGTATTGGAAAAAGGAGCCTATGAGCTAGCAGATTACGATGGTATTCAACTGTCGCAACCCCAGAACGGGTTGTATCTTAAACGTTACTATGCTTGATTAAGTGTGGTAATCTGTTTATATGCTTTTGTTACGTTTTTGTTTTCGTCAAGAGTTATTATTTTGGTTAGGTAATCCACTTCACATTTGTTGCAGATGTCAGACCTATTGGAATCATTTTTTGGATACACCGACGGAGCTAGTAGCAATAGGCAGAACCTATCTTCTACAGCTTGGGCCATTTTTTATCCAAGTAGCAAATTACTGAGCTTTAGAGGGATATGTATTGGTCGATCAATGAACAACATCGTTGAATACAACGCGTTGATGGAGCTTCTCTCTGATGCCATTGCACATGACATACGCCGACTTGTTGTTAGGCTAGACTCACAACTCGTCATCCTACAACTTACTGGAATATATTCCGTTTGGAATCCAACTATCTAGCGTATGTTCCTAAGGGTCAGGATTTTGGAAAGGCAGTTTGATTCTATTCACTATCAACACATTTCTAGAAACTTAAACAAATTAACTAATTCATTAGCAAATTATGTTTTAGATAGAAATTTGCAACATTTATAAAAGAAAAATCATTTCAATTAACATTTGCATCAGGATCACATAACTTAAGCTCCAAAAATCGAAAACATATATAACTGTTTATAGTTTTTACAAAATGTTCTGCCTCCAAGACAAAATTGGTCATATGACCCAAAAACTCAAAAAATGCAAGAAAGCACCCTAGACTATAGGTGTTGGTGATAACAAGTCACTGCCTGTACAATCATATGTAAGAGCCTAGTCCATTGACTCAGCACACCAGTGGTATGGAACTGTAATCTCAGAGGTAACCTGTCAGTCCTCACATCTTGAATACCAAGGGTGAGACCCTTGATCTAATCCTATAATACTGCAAGGGTCTCGGCTATGTCAAGATCACGAAGGACAACCCTCCCTACATCCTCTCCTGCTGGAACAGCAACTGCTACCCTTGAGCGCACTGCTGGTTGCTCTGGCCCAACATCTGCACAAATATATGGGTTTGATTAGTCTTGATAACATTTAAAAAACACAAGAACATTATAAAAGAAATAAATGAAGATATGGTCAGATCATTTTACCCATGACACTCCACTGCTCGCCAGCCGGTAGCACCAAATCGGGGTTGCCCTAAAAATCCATCCCAACGTATGGATACTCGGTGAAGACCATCTCCTGATGATTTAACCACTCAAAGAAGGCATCGAAGAATGAAATCTGTGACTAGCCAACAAGTCTGGCCATGAGGTCGACCCATCTTTGCATCCGTGGTTCCCTCGGTGCTGGCAATCCTAGTCAAATGTACTGTGGCTGCATCAGTGGAATCCTCTCCAAGGCGAAAGCAATTAGAATGTAACCATACTTACATTCTTCACCTTGGAAAGTTGTTCTTTTATAACTAGAAGCACTACCTCACACCAGTCGAATACCTTTGGTTCCAGGCATTCTAAAGCATACTGCATATACGATCTGTTGGCCAAATGAAGCGCCACACTACCAGCCAATCTAGCAAAGGTGAATAAAATAGTCGTCAAGGTCCGGTTAGTGACATCTCGAATACTGATCTTTCCATCCCTGCTCGGCTGAGATCCATATCTAAAAAACTGGAAAATATAATCCCTCATGGATTCACCCCCCACGGGCAGATCCTGATAGTGAGAGAGGGGCACCACGCCTTGATAATCCAGTCAAGAAGTAGATATCCTCAACTATCAAAGGAATGGACTTGCCTCTAATCTGGAACACCTGGTTGATCTGATCCCATGCATCGAGAAGGTATTACAACAAATTGATTTTTTTCCTCATGCTGGATATGTAGAAGAATTTGAGAAAGCCACAGTTTCGCAATGCTGTAACCGTACTCGGATCATGTAAGGAAATCATGTCCTATTCTTCATGCTCACATTCACACCATGTAACAACCATCTTGATCTGATGAATCGCTGAAACACAAACAAGAGATGAACTAGGATCCTGATTTGGGCAAAAATAGGCAAACATTTCATGAGAAAACATTGCATAAACTTTCCCTCCTACGCCCATCGCACCTTGGCTGTGTACAAGGTGGGATGCATACTGACTGGCCAATGGCCAGCTCAATATGCATTGCACTTTTCGATGCATACTAGGTGCGATGGGGAGAGAACAAATTGTTCAAACCCTTGAGGCCCATAAGAACATGAAAAGTTGCTCATAATCAGAAAAGGAAAGAATGCAATTGAAGAGCTCAGGGTTAGCTCCTACCTAGTCCTGATGGTGTGAAGAATAGTCCGCTGGATCTCCCGAAATTAGCTCATGGAATTTGAGGGGGGAAATACCTCCAGAGCTCCAACAATCCCAAATTTGAATGAAATGGTAAAAATGAGAGGTAAAAACTACTTTTATGTTATTGTTTACATAATTCAAGTAATATGTTAGTTTTAAACTCATTTTTCAAGCATGCATTTACATCTCTAATCAATTTGATGGAGAAATTGAACAGGTTGTGCAACCGTTGAAAGAACACAGTGTTAATCGTAAATTGAGCATCGCTGACTATTATCAACGAGCAATGTTTCCTCAAAGTTAAAGCGAATTAAAAGATAAACCTAGCACTGAGCATAGTTTCTAAATATTCAAGCTCATTAAAAAATGAATCCACCCTCAGTAAATAACCTTTGTGATTGCATTGCTATCATCCTTTTGCGCCTTGGTCGTGTTCTTACCATCACCTCCACTCTTTTAGCCGATCATATGCCTCCACTCAATTGTTTACCCTTTTGAGGAACAGCTGCGACGAGTGATTCTGTTAGTCACCCTCTTTACACTCTAGTGCTTGAGAAGTTCCAAACTAACTCGGAACCAGTTGCTACCCGAAAACATCACTCGTTCCTCAAAGACGAGTCTATTTTAAGCTCTTTTTAGACTCATAAAATATGAAAATACTGTCGAGCTGCTAGCCTTTCCAGTTCGTTAAAGTAAAGGGAAGCGCCATCCCTCCTCTACATTTTAATCTTTTTGGACCTGAGGGATCCTTCCACAAAAAGATCGAGCGCTTGTATTTTTCAGCTCACTAAAACTATCGAAAAACCATCCCTTTCATATTATTTTATACTTTTCAGACTTAAGGGATTATACCACAGAAAAGGACTATTGAAGTTTCCTTTTCGTCCCTTTTCAAACTCTCTAAACATGAAAAGGACTGAGTTATCTTTGTCATTAAACTCATTAAAACAATAGCAACAAACTTTCCCATCCGGACGAGAGTGAGTTTAACTATCTCTAGGCTCGCTAAAATATAGTGACAGGTTTGCCCGAAGGGAAAATTATAGAACAAGCATATGTTATCCTCCTCAAGCTTAACAAAAATAAAGAGGTACTGGTCAGCAATGACTGGGGAAAAAGGGAAGAAAACTTGAAGAACTTCATTGGTAGCAGGTCGCTCTTGAACACGACACTTTCACTCCATCACCATGATTGAGTCGGGTTGGGTTATTTCGTTCACTGGTCACATCACCATTGGTCCTCCGTACCATCCATTTTTGGAGTTAATGATAACAATCCATTTCAGTGCCACCGATATGTTCAAGAGAAGTCGCTCAGAGTATTCACCAACCTAGCTAACGCCTCATCCACTGCAATACCTTCACTCTCCATTTTTCATGACTGTCATTCCTGAACCTTGTATCATCAAATCGTTTTCACCTCCACAAAATCATTTGCTTCGTTTCGTTTCGTAGATGTGGGATTAATTAAGGCCCTCCTACAATGGGTCACTTCTTGTCGAAATTAGCTCATTATCCAAGAAGTTGACTTAGGAACAACCTTTTTAGTACTTTGAAGCTTGCATGCCTCAATGACAAGTTTCTCACTTCCAGCAATAGGTTTACATCAATGGCCTTCAACTGAAATATTTTGCATGGTGTTCAACATCAACTCACGTATTCACACCACGTGAATTGTGCTGTAGTACCTTGAGGGTCATTATCATTATCGATGATTCCTCTCACGCCTGTTAACAACTTATATCATTGGCTGGTAATCAGGCGATGTCTTTCCATGTTCGACTTCAGAACATCTTTTCACATGGATCAACATATACAACGGGCGAAGATTGAACAAGTTTGAAGACCCCAGATCTAGTTTCATCCATCCAGGCTATGATATATTCAGGAAAATAAAGACATCAAATGTACTCCATAGCTGCACAGATGATTATCCAAGCTAGGGATGATGGCTCTACCAGAATCACAAGTCTGCAACAGCAGACGAATGTCTGTCCTATGTACATGAAAATGGATTTATAAAGATGAGCATGGGAATGCCTGCCTCAACTAGATCATGAAAATATTATGAAGATAATGTATTATATTGTATCTTAGTACAGGTCACCTTCCAGTTCGAAAAACCTCGAATCCTCATGATAAAGCATTTCACCCGACATCAAAAGATTTACGACCTCATGCTTTAGGGGGCAACTGTTATAGACATATTTGGGCACTGTAACCCCAATCACATATGTAAATAAAACAAGGGCTCTTAAACCCATAAAAGTTTTGTTTCATACCCTAAAGGATCAAGGTCAGCTGATTACATCATTTCCCAGAAGTTCCACCTGAAAAACTACTCAAAACTGGTCAAAATTAACCCATACAGACTACTCTTTGGCCCAGGTGCGATGAATCTCACCCATTACACACACAGGGTGTGATGCATACTGAAAAGACCTTATGTAGTTGTGATGGGAGAGAGTAGACAAATGGTAGAGGCAGTTGGCTAAGTGGAAACCTAGAAAATCTTCTCGAAACTGCTCATATGACGCTTCCCTCTCTGAATTCACCCAAGGATGAGTAAGAGATCATAAAATCTCCAAGTGGAACTAGGAACTATCAGTGAAATGGCACTAATCAAAAACCCAAAAGTTGACTCACCCCTTGAAAATATATATATGGATCCCTCATCCTAGAGATCTAGAGGATGGAATTTGGTAATTTGTAAGGAAGTGCTATTGTTTCCCTGTGAAACATTGTATTGTTGGGTGATCTAGCTTTTCATGAGGTAAAGAGGGCTTTCATGCTGGGAGGATGGTGCTGGATCAGACAACTGGGTTGTAATCCTCTCTTCTACTTCTATCAATAAAGTTATTTGAGTTTTCCTCCATGTACTTGTGTATTTCTGAATCTTGTATTTGTGTATGCATTTGTATGGTTAGTGTACTTCTAATTCTACATTTTTTATGGTATCATAGATCTCTATGATTTGATGGTTTCTTGTTTCTTTTCCTCTGCAGGTGTTCTTTGAAGTGGGACAAGTGAGGAAGGAGTTGCAAGCTCTATCAAAGGAGAGAGGAAACAAGCAAGGAGCCAAGTGAAGACTAAGGTTGGTGCTCTCTGCTTCTCTCTTATCTATCTCCCATAAAGGAAAAGATAAGTTACTTTGAATTGTTTGTTTCTAAGATAGCTACCCGTCTTAGTGGGACTAGCAGATCTGAATAGACACTAGTTTTCCTGGAAACAGGTAGTGTTCTTCTCCAAGATAGATCTTCGATCAAGGTACCATAATATTAGAGTTCGAGAGTAGGACGTGCATAACATCACATTCATATGACACTTTGGGCACTATGAATTCTTAGTCATGAAATTTGGGCTGACTAATGTGCTAGCTACATTCCAGTCATGCATGAATTATATCTTCAATAATTAGTTGCAAAAGAACTTGTTACGATCTTTTATGGCCTATTAATTTACAATCATACATGGAAGGGGCATTTGGCTCACTTGGAGGACATTTTAGGGATGTTGTATGAACAATCTTTATATTCCAAGGCTTCAAAGTGTGAATTTGGGTTAACAAAGGTATTGTATTTGGGGAATATGATTAGTGCACAAGGGGTACAAGTGCACCACAAGAATATTCAAGCCATTATAGTTTGGCCTACTCCTAAGAATCTTATAGAGTTTTCGGGATTCTATGAATTATACAACTACTATAGTTTCTTTGTAAATAGGTTTTCACAGCTGGGTGTGCCATTAACTGAGTTTAAAAATAATGGGGCATTCATGTGGTCCAAAGCTACATATAATGAAGTCTACAAATTAAAGGAAACAATTATTACATGCCCAATATTATCTCTTCTTGATTTTTTGTAGCCTTTTGTGTTGCAATGTGATGCATTGGGGGAAGGAATAGGTGAAGTGTTAATGCAGAACAAGCACCCGATAACATTTGAGAGAAAAAAATCAGGGATTCATAGAAAATTTATTCCATATATGATAATGAAATTATTGCAACCATGCATGCCATGATCAAATTCATATAGTACTTGGCAGGCAGAAAATTCACAGTTAGAGAAGATCATAATATTTTGAATTAGTATTTCCCAGAACATAAGGATTTTAATGAAAGGAAAAAAAAGTGGGTTATAAAATTACAAGCATTTGATTTTGACATATAACATATAAAAGAAAAGAAAAATTTTGTTACTATTTCCCTCTCCAGAAATCCCACTATTTATTTTCTCGATACAATTGCCGAATATGGGAAAGCGAGCCTCTTGGTGGAATATTCAAACAATAGGTTTTCTTATGACGTAGTGATGGGATTTCACATGATGATCACTATTCAGTGATGGATGAAATTATTGACTATAAAGAGAGGATATATTTGGTGCTCAAATCTAAACTTAAAGAGAGAATCCTTAGAGCCATGCATGACACACCTCTAGTAGGGTTTCTAGGTTAATTTAAAACCTACAGGTAGGTGAGAGATAGGTTCTCATGCAAGTGCCTTAAGGAGGATGTATTGAAATATGTGGAGCGTTTAGCATGCTAGCAAAACAAAACATAACACCTTCACCCAACAAGACTACTTCAACCTCTCCCTATTCCAGAATAAAAGTGGGAGAGTGCATTTGTGGAATTTATTACAAGGCTACCCAAATTGCAAAGAAAAGATTGTATCTGTGTGGTCATAGAACAACTAGCCAAATTTGCACACTTCTATGTGATCTCATCAAATTATTCAACATCCCAGGTGGAAAACTTATTTTTTAGGGAGGTTTTCAGACTACATAGTCTACCAATATTCATTGTTAGTGATAGAGACAATCACTTTCTTAGTGCTCTCTAGCAAGAGCTCTTCAAATTGTTTGGAATAAAATTAACACAAAGTGCCAGTTACCACCCACATACCAATGGACAAGTGGAGATTGTAATAAATGGTTGGAAGGGTATCTTCGTAATTATGTGTCCGAGCATCAAAAGGTGTGAATTAAGTGGTTGCACTTGGGGGATTATTGCTATAACACTAGCTACCACATGTTTGTAGGTATAACTCATTTCAAGATATTGTATGGGTATGAAGCATTATCATTTATGGAGTTGGTTTTGGGGGATAATAGGGCAGCCAAAGACAAGGATTTGATTGAGGAGAATCAAGATATCCTTAAAAGTCTTAAAGAGAACGTACAACTGGCCATAATTGCTAGAAGACATTTGCAGACAAACATAGGAGACTTGGTATTCTTGAGATTAGAGTTGTACCCACATTCCTCTCTTAAGAGGAGTGTATCCTAGAAATTGGATCTTAGTTTTTTTAGTCCTTACAGGATATGCAAGAAAGTAGGGGAGGTGGCATATGAGCTAGAGCTACCAAAGGGGAGAAAAATTCATAACATTTTTCATTTCTCTTTCCTTAAGAAAGATTTGGGACAAAATATTAACTCCTCCACAAGTCTACACCCACCTCCCCCCCCCCTCTCCCATTGGATGAGTAAGGAAAGTTGATTTGGATCATAAGGAGAATGTGTAAGTAAGGGAGAGAAAATTGAGGAACATGACTATTCGAGAGTACCTCATTAGGTTGAGAAGATTACCCTTAGATGATGCTACATGGGAAGGAGAAGACATTCTATAGCACCCCAACCTATAGTTTCCTATGGACAAGAAATTTTGGCAAGGGAGGAATATAATGTCCCCTCTGGAATGATCAACAAAGGGAAAACTCATTAGTTCATGCTCAACTTTTGTGGGCTAGAGTCATGAGGGAGACATTAATAAAGGGGGTCAATTAGTAAATAAAACATCATGGGGTCATGATGAATTTATAAAGTGACGTAATAAAGTGACAATAATAAAAGTTATCGGAAAAAATAAATAAAAAGAAAATTAAAATTAATATAAGAGTGAATAAATTAAAATTGGAAAAAAGAAGGGAAATTTGAAAAAAGGGAATTAAAAGAGAGAAAATTGATTTCCCTCTCATCATTGTGTATTTTTCTTTTTGGAGATCATATTGGAGAGCTTAGCACTCATCTCTTCCTTGGACAAAATCCCTTGAATTGAGAGGTGGTTTTGGTGGATTATCATCCACCCTAGATGGTAGTGGGAGAAGAGATCATCCAGATCTCTTACTAGACTTAGCTGCAGGAGAAAATCATTATTGTAAAGAATGTTAAGATCAAATTTCTTACCAAAGAGATCATTTTTCCTAGCACAAAGAGATAATTAAAATATGGTGGGGACACTTGATGCAATTGAATGAGGCAACATGATCTTGGATAGACTGCTTCCACCCCCATGGACTAGTCACATTGTGGGAGAATACAAGGGTTAATGATGGCTATCAAGTGCACAATGGGTAAGCGATTAGAGGATCAAAGAATATCGAAGAGGATTGACCTAACTATGAGGTTCTTTGCTACTCGTGGACATCATTATGTTGAGGAGATAGATCAAGATGGTTTTAGGTAATAACATGGGGGCTTAGGAAGGAAAATTAAGCCTCTACCTAGATCACATGAGCATGCAAGAGATCAATGTTGCTGAACATGGAGACTACTAGTTGAATTCATGGTTGTAGAGGGTATAATGGCAATGTTGACTCCAATTAATTGATCTATTGTGCGCAATTATTAGTGCAAAAAGGTAATTGGTTAATGTATTGGATCAATATTGTTATCACGTTGAGAGCCCTTCTTGGTTAAAGGATAACAATAGGATATTGAAAGGAAATGGATCATAGTTTGTATCAGTGGGAAATATTTTAAATCGACATAGAGGGCATGGGTACTGAGAACCGGGTGTCACTAGGTAGGTTGTGAGCCTGTGAGGGAGAGACAAAACTATAACAACCAACAAAAGGGAGAATCGTGTGTGGTTTGGGTGCTAAAGCAAAGGAGGGATAGGAATGAGAAGAGACTAATAACCTCTTACAACCATTAAATAGAGTGAAAAATAGATATTTCTCGACTCTGAGCAATTTGTTGGTGGGCACAACAAAATTTTAAAGGTTAAGTTTCATTTCAGAATTCTGTGAGTTATGGATAGGGTTGGCATCTTCATATCTCATCCCTTGATCATCTAAGAAGTGTTCCAAGAATATATTTACTAGACTATCCATTAAAATTATATATATATATATAATATAATATATATATATATATATATATATATATTATATATATATAATATATAATATATATATATATATATATTCTCTCTTTATTTTCTCTATGTATTTAGAGTAGGATTTGTTGCATTCATATGAAAATTTATAAGGAGCTCCCAAAATAAGATAAACCACCAAAAGAAATGGAAATCCAAACCACCTAACATGCAAGAAGATTACACAAACTTTGGTCAACCATTGGCCAAGAAAATTACACCTACTGCAAATCTATATTGGAACATCACTAACTATTCCAAGAAATCTCATGCCCTTGGAATTCACTACTTTGAAAGGTGCACAAACTGGAACAATTTGCAAACCCAATCTCCTAGCTACATATTCCCATATAAAGTTGTGAGTAGCCCTCTTATCCATCATTTCCATAGATTGAATCCCACTCACATCAATCTTCATATAGTTCAACTTAGCTTGTTTTGGATCATGTTTCATCATGACCTCCTTTAAATAAGTTGCACCCAAAACTTGCATCACTCCCACAAATGCACGAACTCTTCCTCACTCTCTCCTCTTTCTCGACTTACTCTAAAGACACCCCTTTCTACTTCAATGGATAGTTCTTAGCTATGTTATTCTTTCTACGCAACCAACATGAAAGAGACTTCCTTTCCTTCTTAAAACCATTTTATCTTGGTCTGTCTTCTATCGAAGACTTCTCTTTCTCCTTATCTGACTTCTTCTTCTTCTCGCCATGTTGCTTCCCTTCCGATTTTCTTAATGCATGTAAATCTATAAGCTTTTATGTTGTGGAAATAACTTCCTAAAGAGTCTACACATTCTTCCTCTTCACTTATGATTAAGCCCGAGGTTGTATACCTATCAAGAAATAAAACAACTTCTCCTTCTTAGCCATATCTAGAATCGTCAACATAATACTTCAATACTCTCGAATGTAAGCATGTATACTACCTATCTACCTTAAAAACTTCAATTTTCTTCTTACATCCCAAGTATGATCCTATGGTCCAAATTGAGTATACAATGGTTCCTTCAACTTCAGCCATGTGGTGAGGTCATCCTTCATCTAACTCGAGGTAACTTGTTCTGCCTTTCCTCTCGACCACAACTTCACATTCCCTAATAAAAATGAGGTAGGTGCCTTTACCTCGACCTCATTTGAGCACTCTCTCAGTTGATTCAAGTACTACTCTACATCCTAATAAAAAATTTCAAGTACCTTCATACTTCTCGTACCATCATACGATTTTGTTTCTTTCAACTTAACCTTCTCTAAAGTACTGGAAAAAATCTACCCAATTTCTTTTCTAAAAACTACAATTGTCTCTAAATGCACTTCCATAGCTGAAGTAATATTCTCAATCTTATTCTCCAACTGACTCAATCTATCGTAGGCATCTTCAAGACTGTCAAGATTATCACTATACTATTTAAACTTCTTAAGTACTTGACCAAGTAACTCAACCCATCCTTGGTCTTGAATTTGACTGCTCCCTCCCATGGATTCTAAATGAGACCGCATCTCACATGGATTAGGTTTAAGTAGAATAATTTTTGAAGCCAACTCTTGATTAATGAAGAGCTACACTTTCATCTTCACAAACATATGCTCTAATATCAACTGTCACACCCCTAGAGCATCCACTTGAGTTAAGGCATGTCGAGTACTCTGGACATGAAACACCCATTAGAGAAATTTTGAGGTCTAAAATGGGCCTCCTAAGGACTAGTATAAAATAATGGTGCAAATAATAAAATAATATTAGATTACATCATCAAATTTTAGAGGGAAAAATAAAAAACTACTTTTTCAACTAGTATTTTCAACTTATTTCCCTACGGTTTTACTCAAGTTTTGAGTGGGAGCACTCATTGGATGCATAATTTAATTTTTCATCCAAGGAGTACCCATGTTGCATACCTTCGATGGACCCTACTACATGAAAAATGAGATTCATGTTGCATTTTTCATGTAGCAGGGTCCATCGAAAGTATGCAACATGGGTACTTATTGGATGAGGAATTAAATTATGCTTCCAACGAGTGCTCCAACTCAAAATTTGAGTAAAACCATAGAGAGATAAGTTGAAAATATGACTTGAATTTTTTTTTTTTTAATATTTGTAATTTTTTATGCCAAAAATGGTGAATCATCCCCCATGGTTGACAACATCAGCTTGAATCCCATTAGTTTTTATAAAATTGCTTTTGGTTGTACATTTTTTTAAGGCCCATTTTAGACCTCAAAATTTATCTAATGGATGTGGTTCATCATAATGACCTAACCAACTTACAACTACTTATACCTGGATTATGCCTCTAGCACTTTTACTTTTGTCACAAGTTATATATATTATGTTTTCATAATTAACACGCAATCTTAACTCAAGCAAAATGCCCAAATATTTCACTTTTTTTCTACTTAAAAATGTCTTAATTATACATTCACACATCACAAGTATACTATCATGAACTGAAATTCATCAACATAAAAGTAAAACCATACAATGTGTGTACACTAGATTTCACAAGTGAGAGGAAAACCCTTTTTATTATACAACTTCTACAATATTACAATGTAATACAAATTCTAGGGTTTAGTCAATGCTAACTCCCCAATAAAACATCACAAACAAATTCATGTCATATCCCATGACTTTCTTGTACAATGTCATACACAATACAACAATGTTGTTCCATAGCCCAAGGCTTGCCTGCACGATATGATAGACTTGTGGCTCGTCCACAAACTTCTTCAAAACCAAATGATTTGCAAACCACAGCAACTGACTCCAAAAAATCTCATGTATTCCTCAACTATATTTCTTGTATAGAGTGATCTCATATACATCTATTGTTTCACCTTCACATTTTCTTTGATATGCATTTGCTTGAGATGCCTCTTAGCACGTCTTCCTCACCTTGCCTTCCTTGTTGCTTCCTTTGCTTGGCCAAGTCTTCTCCCAACTTTCCTCCCCTTTAATTTATTTATATGTGACTTAGGTCATGCAAACATACGTGTCCCCAAGTGGTGTGTTTGTTCATTTGAGTTGACATTTTAGTTCCCTTAAGCCGACCTTCACATGACATAACTATCTAACGCGTTCAACTCAACTCGGCTTGACTCGTCTCTCGGTCACCTAGTCTAATGCATGTCTCATCACTGATTTAGATTTAATAATTATATTTTTTATCTATATTGATGATTTAAGAGTGGAAAAAGTGGAGGAATCAACTCACGAGACCATCTTTCCTAGTGGGACCCTGTTTGGAAAAGTAGGGTCTGAAACCTTCCCAGAGAATTTTACGAATTCAAGCAAAAAAATTTAGGGGTAATTTTTTTTCACTTTAACGCTGCACCTTTTTTTAAATATGCTACACGTAGAGACCTTTCCAATGGTGCAAGAATCACATCAGTCAGAGTCTGTATGCAAAATTTATGCCATTCAGAAGTTGACCTTTCAGTTTTCACCACCATAATTCAAGAGGATGCCATGTCATCCCAAAATATTTATGGAAAAGGGGCTAGAAATGTGATTATGATGTAGAAGAGTCCATATTGTAACTCTTATTAAGGATTGAGGTAGTCAAATCCAACCATCAATAGGCTATCGACTTGTTTTAGAAATGGACCATTAGGAGGAATAGGGATTTGATTCTTTCAATTGCATTTGTTCCATAGCTGAGAAGAAATAACCAAGACGAATAGGAGATAGAGCACACGAAAAGTATTTATATACTATAGCAGCCCACAAGCCACATTCCATACTTCTTTGTACTCGCAACCATATTTCTATTTAGAGAAGGAGAGCAGAGTGACCTCACCTTCCAATTGGGTTTTTCTCCCAAAAGGGTTTCCAAGGGAACATCTTGTGTTAAATGTGTGTGTGATATTTGATATTTTCGTACTCTTTGTTCTGCATAATTTTAAATTCACGTGCATGCACTATTAATAATAAATCTACAGATCTAGAAATATAATAAATCTATAATAGTAAAGAATTTCACATTTTAAATATAATTTTATTATATATGTTGTGATGAACTATCCATTGGAATATCCATGGTAGTTTTAAGATCATATTGGTATTAGAGTAGGTTTATTTTGGTGTATTCTAGAGATTTTTAGGAGATCTAGATCGGTTGGGCCAAAAGTTGGAAAACCCTAATCATGTCCGACGAATATGTGAATAACCCTCATGATCTTCTAAAGGGGAGGTTTTTGTGGCTGGAATAACAATTCGCAGATATAAAGTGTAATCTAAATCTCCTCATGGTGGCCTTGAGAAATAAGCTTGGGATATTTAGAGAAGATGGGGGTTCAACTACAGAGAAAAAATCAACCGAAGAATGAACTGAAGAAAGAACCCAGAAAAGATCAACCCAGTTCGAGTGTCGTGAAAAAATCACAAGCCCTATTTAAAATGGAAGCGTAGGTCGATCAAGTCATACTATGATGGCGTTAATTCTTTGAAGTTGAATCACTAGTTGTAGCAATACAAAGAGTATTTAAATGTCCATCAAATTGAGGAAGAACACAATATTTCATTTTCACAATTATAATTAGAGGGCCATGCCTTGACATGGTGGGAGAGCCACATGGAGACCTTGAGGTTGGAGGGAAAGCCTCCAATGATTAAGTGGTAGGACTTCAAAAACCTCATTAATTCATAGTTTTACCCTATTAGGAACGTAGAGGGTCTATGGATCTAAAGGCACTACTTCAGGAAAAATATGGGGAAAATCATGTAGGAGTACACCACAAAGTTTACAAAAATGGCCATAATGTTGGGTATCTCCCCAAAGAACCCAAATGTACTCCTCAATTATTTGGGGGGTCTACACTGCCATCTGTGGGAGAAAGTGATATTGTTCAAGCCCAAATCAGTGGACGAGGCTTGTGTACATGCATAGTACCTAGAAAACATAGGCCTGAAGAGAGTAAAATCAAGTGGATTGGAGCAGAAGGAGAAAAAACTATGATTCTAAGGATGGGAGGAAGAAGCAAAAAGGGGGAAAAGATAAAAAGATGACATCCATTTCACACCAGTGCAAATATCCCAACAACCACTACAACATTGGCAACCATATAAAAGAGAAGTGATGGAAGTTTCATCTAGAGCTAAACCTGAAGAACAAAAAGAAAGACAATAAGAAGAAGATTCTCATGGCCAATGGTTCAAGCAATCAAGCTGAAAGGAACTAATGGGAAAGGAGACAATAACACCATGGTGCAAGTTGTGAAGAAGTGGAAGCACTATCTGATGGGAAAGGAGACAATAATCTACATAGATCACCAACCACTACAGTACTTATAGGCCTAAAGTAAGCTATAACAGACCAAACATTAAAATTGGATGGGGTTTCTACAACAATTTCATTTGGTGATCAAGTAAAAGAAGGGAGGAACAAATAAATTGGATGGTATTCTTTGAAGACCACCCACACCAAATATCACATCTTTGGGAACTATTGTGCACATGGAGCCATTCACCCATGATGCATATAGAGAGGCATAATCAAAGGATGAGGACTTCAAGGAGGTGTTCAATAGTTGCAGGTTCGAATCCATGTGCACTTGGCGACAACAATGTTAAATACCATCTCCATGATGGGTTAATCTATAGGATGGATAAGCTATGTGTTCCTAACAATGAGTGATTTCAGTTGATCAAAGAGGCTCACACCTCCAAGGTTGTAGGGAACAATGGTGTAGGGAAGACCATGGCCAACTTGCAGAGGTATGTGTATTGGCCCAAGGGCCAAGATGCAAGAGTAGGTAGCTAGGTTCATAAGAGGATGCATGCTTTGTTGTACTAACAAGCCTAGAAACAATAAATTGTGTCTATATCATCCCTTACCTGTACCCACTCATGCTTAAGAAATCATTTCCATGGACTTTGTGGGAGGTTTACCAAAAGCCATGAAGGGACATGACTACATGTTCATGGTAGTTGACAGGTTCAACAAGATGCATGTTCTGATGCCCTATAAAAAACCATCAATGGGAAAGAAGAAACAAAATTGATCTTTGAACAGGTTTCGGGGCACTTTGGGATACCAAGGAGCATTATTTTAGACAAGGATATGATATTTCTTAGTGCATTATGCACCACATTGTGGGAGAATATGGACACAATGTTGAAGAGATATAACACATTCCATCCATAGACAGATCGGAAGACAAAAGTAGTCAATAGGAATTTGGTGCAACTTTTGAGGGGATATAACTAGAAGCATCTGAAGACCTGAAATGAAAATCTCATTTATATCCAACATTCTTACAACAGAGAAGTCCAAACTTCTACATGAAAGTCCCCATTTCAAACCCATTTTGGATATTTTACACCTTCACCTTTAGGTATTGCATATGGGCATTAAGGAGGAGTGAGGGACGATCTTACAGGAGAAACTTTGAGGGTTGAACAATTTGTAGAAAATATTGGGCAGATTCATATACAGGTACAATAGACACTTTAGAGATCAGAAGAGAAATATAAGATGAAGCATGATGAACATAGAACAAAGAAATCGTTCAAAGTGGGAGACAAAGTATGGCTACAATTGAGAAAAGAGAGGCTATAGGGATCTGGTAAGAAAATCAAGGCTTTGAGGTATGGTCCCTTTGAGATACTGGAAAAGGTGGGTGATAATTCTTATCGAATCATTTACCTCCATAAATGCACATTTACTCAGTTGTGAATGTAGATAATTTGAAAATATGTGAGCCTTCCATGCTAGATCAAGAAGAGGAACAAATCTTACCTTATATGGAGGATTTAGAACTAGATGCTCAGGAAAAGTCAACAAAGATACAATTTTGTAGAAGAGGTCTAAAACTACAATACAAGGGTAGAATGACCTTTGGAAGATTGGGTTGAAAGGAAAACTTCTAAGTGAAGCTAAATGGAACACCAAAGAGAAGGTGGATGAAAAATTGCCTCACCTCTTTCGATAGAAGATTTTGGGGACCAAAAGCCTAAAAAAATGGCGAGTTGTGATCTGGATTGGATCATTCTATTGTTTTTCATCCATCTTGATGCTTTCATAATGGAGAAAGAGGAGGAATCAACTCATTGGGATGTATTTACCGATGGGACCTAGTTTTGCAAAATAGGGTCTAAAACCTTCTAGGATCATTTTGAGGCATAAAACAAAGCTTTTTTAGGGTAAAAGTTTGAACTTTGGCATAAAACATTTTTTCCCTATTTTACACACATAGAGCTTTCCAACGACGCAATAATCATGTCAACCAGAGTCAATATGTGAAAGTTATGCCACTCAAAAGTTTCCCTTCCTATTTTCACCACCATAATTTGAGAGGATGCCACGTTAGCCCCAATATTCATGGAAAATGGGATAGCCATGTGATTATCATGTAGAAGACTCTATAATATTATATATTGTAACTTTGGTTAAGAGTTGAGGTAGTCAAACCTAACCACTAGTAGGCTATCAGGTTGTGTTACAACCGAGCCACTAGGAGGAAAATGGATTCATTTCTTTTGAGTGCATTTGTACCATAAATGCAAAAATAGATGAAAGGGATAGGAGATAGAGCACACAGAGATTATTTGTGCAATGTAGTAGCCCATGGGTTATATTCCATACTTCTTTATACTCACAACCATATTTCCATTAAGAGAAAGAGAGTGAATTGACCTCACTTTTCAGTTGGGTTTTTCTCGTGAAATGGTGTCCCACGGAATATCTTGTGTTAAATGTATATGTGTGTGTGAGATTTTATTTTGTTGTTCTCTATTTTCTACACAATTTTAAATTTGCATGCATGCACTATTAACAATGAATCTATAGATCCAAAAATATAATAAAGTTGCAATAGTTTATAATTTTAGACTTTAAATATAGTTTTATTAGATTTGTTGTTACAAGCTGTCCAATGGAATATCCATGACAATTTACAGATCAATCACACACCTTCGTCACCCATCTAGTTACAAGTCTCGGTCGATCGTATCATGCCCATATCATCTTGTCATCTTGTGCACATTTGATCTCATCGCCTTATCACATATCACGACCACATCTTAGCTTGTATTGTGTGCCACAATTGTGAACACGTCTTAGCTTGTTTCATGCACCTCAATATTGAACACGTCTTGGCTTGTCTTGTGTGCCACAACTGCAACCCTTCTTGGTGAAACCCCAAATTGTGACTTTAATCATTGAAAATTTTGTGATGTCGTTACACCTCATGACTTAGCTTGCCCCATCCTATGGTGACTCAAGTGTGCATCTCTAAGGGCCTTACACTAGGTCTCCCATAAAAGGCAAAGGCATTAGTGCGTTCACTACTAAAGTTATAGGGTTTATTAGATGGAAAAGGATGAAGAGCATGATCACACATGTATCCTATATCCATAATGTTCTAACCATGTTTAACATAATAGCCTTCTCAAATTGCCCCAAATATTAATTACGCTTGTAAATTGTTAGATTTTCAATTTGGAAGGATTACCTATTTAAAAATAAGGAAATTATGGAGTAACAATATTGTTATATTATTTATCCAAATCATATTTTAAAATTTGACTACATGAAATTATATGGGTCCACCAAGTGAGAAAAGGTTTTGTTAGGATCCAACAACATGCAATAAGTTGTATCAAAAATTATAATCATTTCTAGGCCAAAAAGGTGATTGGTGTTTAATAGGATAAATGCACCCAAAAAGTATAAACTACATTTCGAACACAAAATACTAGAATATGTATTTCAATCCAATTTGAATAGTAATAAATTTTTGCTCAGTCGGTCCCAAAATCACTTATGTGATCTTAACTATTAATTATGGACATCAGGATTGGTTACATCCTATTACACAAACAAGCAAAAGAAACGTGTTCTAATAATAATTAATCCTTAACTTGTTGATATGGTCCTTTAATGCAGTTACTATTCTATTCTACAAACCCTAATAGTGCATTAGTGGTTTGAAAGTTTATGGATTCAAGATTTTCAGTAAAATATTCATATAAAGTCTCACCATTTTTTGACCTCTCAAAAAGGCATGTTGAGAGACTCTTCTCAGTCAAACATTTTCTATTAGGAGGACATAAAATCTCATAACAACTTCTAGAAAGAAAAGTAAATCCATAGAAAAACCTAGTGAATAACGTGATTTGCTCAAATTGCTCATTTATAAAGATAGAGATGTTTTGAGTCCATTTTGACCAAAAAAAATCTTCTAAAATTAAATGAAACTTTGTCTCAATTTATTAATAACCTAAACAATTTCCTTTATGAATGAGCTATTTCAAGCTATAATTCCAAGAACTTATTCCTTTCCAAAATTTATATACATGTGTTTTAAGTTATAGGATTCTTTCAAAATGGTTATAAGAAAGAAACATGGTATAAATGTAATAGTTATGGTTAAGGAGAAGGACCTTGTGAATATTTTTGCCTTACTAGAGGGATTGAAGATTATTAAAGAAGATGACTTAGAAAGACATTTTCAAATAATTTTTTCTCGAGGCGGAAATCTGGGAAAATCAACCTGAAGGGATCACATCCCATTGACTTACTAGCAGAAACTAACCCCAAGGGCATCAAGTAAAATTGAACCTGAGAACTCCCATTGGTGAGGTGCTTTAGACACGGGTACTTGATCAATTGAGCTAACCCTAGGGGTTGTGGCATTTTCAAGCATTAATTGAAATTCAAGAAAAATATTTTTTGTTGTTGCTAATAGTTGTCAGACCTCCATTTTGTTTGGTTTACATCACTTTTTGCCCTAAAATTCCTCATGCTTTCACTCGGTTCCTAGGGTTGTTGTTGTCATTTTGTGCATTATAAAATAAATATTTACTATTCATCACATTTCACTTGTTTCAACAATATTTAAAATTAAAACCATTATTGATGATTATTTGAGTGCATGTAGGTCTAAAAAATGTATGTGGAAACACTGATTGCTAAGTGCATGGTAGTTGGCCTTGATCCAGCACTAACATTCTTGCACCAAGTATGTGGACCGCTTCATCATCCAAGATTTCCATGAAGGAAAATGTTAGCTAGCAATACAAGCATCTATTCGAGACTGTTTTGGAGTAAGTTGATAGTCAAAGGCACGCTTATCATTCGTTGATATATTCTTGCACTAGTCCTAGGTTCCTACACCAATTTGGGGACTTCGACATATTGGCACATTTTCAAGAAAATCTGGGAAAATAGTTTTATCCAAAATGATATTTTAATACCTCCACATGAGTTAGAATGCACCTAGGTCACACGTGTGGGTTTTTGGAAGAAAATTAATAAATCAGCCCAAAATTCAAACAGTTGTCAAACTTCCAACTTTGTCCTCGATTTCTGTGTCTATGAAAACGAAGCTTGAAATTCTGAAACACATGATTTTTTTCCCAGTATATTAAATTGACTAAGACTCAAAAGGTTTTCCAAAATCCATCATGGTTTGGGAGATTAGAAGGGGTATTTGAGGCAAATTTGTAAAAAATCATGTTAAACCCAGATTTGTAAAAGTATCCGAACTGTCAACTTCTGCACAATTTATGAGGAAATTAAGTTGAGTTAGAAAATTACAAGAGAGGTGTTTGTTGAAAACATGGAAAATTAGTCTCCCTCCAAACCCTAGGGGCTATGGCATTTTCAAGCATTACTTGAAAGTCAAGCGAAATATTTTTTTTGGTTACTAATAGTTGTCATACCTCCATTTTGTTTGGTTTACATCACTTTTTGCTCTGAAATTCCTCATGCTTTCACTCAGTTCCTAGGGTTGTTGTCGTCATTTTGTGAATTGTAAAATAAATATTTATAATTAAAACCATTATTGATGATTATTTGAGTGCATGCAGGTCTAAAAAATGTATGTGGAAACAGTGATTTCTAAGTGCATGGTAGTTGGCCTTGATCCAACACTAACATTCTTGCACCAAGTATGTGGACCACTTCATCATCCAAGATTTCCAAGAAGTAAAATGTTAGATAGAAATACAAGCATCTATTTGAGACTATTTTGGAGTAAGTTGATAGTCAAAGACACACTTATCGTTCGTTGATCTATTCTTGCACTAGTCCTAGGTTCCTGCACCAATTTGGGGGCTTCGACATATTGGCACATTTTTAGGAAAAATTGGGAAAATAGCTTTATCCAAAATGATATTTTAATACCTCCACATGAGTTAGAATTCACCCAGGTCACATGTGTGGGTTTTTGGAAGCCAATTAATAAATCAGCCCAAAATTTAAACAGTTGTCAAATTTCCAACTTTGTCCTCGATTTCCGTGTATATGAAAGCGAACCTTGAAATTCTGAAACACATGATTTTTTTCCAAGTATATTAAATTGACTAAGACCCAAAAGGCTTTCCAAAATCCATCATGGTTTGGGAGATCCGAAGGGTTATTTGAGGCAAATTTGTAAAAAATCATGTTAAACCCAAATTTGTAAAAGTATCCAAACTGCCAACTTCATGCACGATTTATGAGGAAATTAAGTTGAGTTAGAAAATTACAAGAGACTTATTTGTTAAAAACATGGAAAATTAGTCTTCCTCCAAACCGTTTTCCAAAATTCATCATGGTTTGAGAGTTATGTGGGATTCTTTAAGGCCAATTTGTTAAAAATGTAGAATTTTCCATAATTGTGAAACTGGGTTGTTAGAGCCAACATTCGCCTTGTAACCTTAATAAAAAGCCTAGCCATGGTTTGTGAGAGGAGAAGATGATGTTTTATTTCCATATTGTTGGTTGGAGCTAGGAGAATATGGCCTTAAATGTAAAATACTGATTATCATTCAATATACAAGACTCATGACCAAGTTTCATTCTATTTATTTGTGCATTATAAGTTTAATTTTGTCTCTATCATTTAGATCTCTCACAGAGGGACCAAGTTGGATGGTTTGGGCTGGCCAACCTAACTTGTCACCCTCTCTCTTTTGTTTTTCCACTCAATAATTTCCAGGTCTAGTTTTTGGTATTGTTGCTTATGATTTATGTGTGCTAACTATGTTGATTAATTTCAGATCTAAGAGTTTTCAGAGTAAAATTTATATGCCTTATTTTATTGCTTATTTTCTTATTTTATATGAGACATGGAGATTTTTTAGTTATGAGCATGGTTTATTTTCATGAAAATCACTGTGTTTATAAATCACTGTTGTGTGGATATCAAGAGCTACCATACAGATTTCATGTGTGTATTACACTAACCCTCTATTCTATAAATTGCTCTCGTAGTTTTTAATGTTTGGTTATGATTTGAGATGATTTGTTGGGTTAACACTACAGAGATGCGCCATATCTCATAAATTTAGAAGCTCTTTGTCAAAATAACAACATATATACTATAATCTAAATCCTTTGTCAAGTATCACTCAACACTACATGTTTATTTATATTTAGCAACCCTTTGTCAAACAACATCCACTCAGATCTACTTCAAATACAATGCCTTTGATTGATTATGAAGGTCGTATTGAGTTTCATTGCAATATGAGAACAAATAAGACTGAGATTTGTCAACAATATCTATATTCGTATTCCTTGATTTGTTAACATGTATATACTAGAACAAAGAATATGCATAATGTCAATTGGCTCATAAGATATAAACTCTTGAAACTGTCATTGATGCTTGTTCTTTTCATGAGGATTATAGTCAATTGATTTACAACAAAGGGTTTTTATTAATAAACTGCAATATTAAAACTCATTTCGAGCCACTACTAATATATCAATGGTTTGTTGTTACCCCTTCTTTACTACATGCTTCACTCCAACATTTCTAGAATTGATCTTTGGATGAGATAGTAAGTTTATCTTTTATGAATTCTTGGAGAGAACAATTGGCATTAGATATGAATTGATATGCTTCTATAGTTAGTGAATTTTGATTAAAAAGGTGTGCCATAAGGGATTTGAAACTTATTTTTATTAATTAGATTTACACAGAATATTTCAATAGAATTATGCACAACATTTTAATAGACTTGGTTATTTGAGTTCCACATAGATTGTGAGAGGATTTTATGGTGTGTGGATTGTCTAACCCACTTTGCCTTCAAAGAAAATATTTATATTTGCTTGGTTGTTGCTCAAGTTCCCGCTTAATTAATAGCTGGATTTTGTATTTTATTTTTAGTTTATGGTTTATTTTTGTCAACAATTAAGGTTTGCTTGTCAATTGCCAATATTTAGGGTTTGTTCCTTAATCAGGGTTTACTTTTCTTTTTTTGATAGTTCAATGTTTGCTTCTAATTGTTGGTAGATTGGATGATTTGTGTTTGCAATAGTTAGCGTTTTGTTTATAATGAATGATTTTGAGTGCAGGATTAGAATAGGCATAGGAACTCAAGGTGTGAGTAGTTTCTGGACAATTAGGGTTTTGTTTTGTAGGTTGCTAGAGCCTTTCTCTGGCATTTCCAGTGTTATGTCTCAACGCCCACAGATCTCGGATTGACAATAACTATTGGTCTATGAATATACCATATACTACACCAAAAAATTTGGCACCATTGTTGGGGAGGTGCTTACGGGATTGACCTTGGTGACCTATTGCATTTGGTTTTGTTTTTCACCTAGTTTTTCTTGCAAGTTTTCATTTCTTTCGTGCACATTTTTCAATTCTTTTTTTTTTTTTTTTTTTTTTTCTTTTTTTTTTTTTTTTTTTTTTTTTTTTTTTTTTTATTTTTTGGGGTGTTTTAAGAACCCCCCCCCAACCTTATCTATTCATCCATGTGATGACATAATATACCAGTTGGCTTGTTGAGAACAGGAAAATGGTATTTTGAGGAATATATCAATGAGGAGTTTTAGTGCTACTGCAAAGATATACAAATCATCCAATGATTAACCCATAAGTGAAAAGATTAATATTTTTCTTGAACATAAAAATAATATTATCAACACTTTGATTTCAAAGTTGGATGATTTGCAGGAAGAACATAAAAAGGATGATGAATTATCAAGCCATCTTAGAAGAATTCATTGGATCCCTTGTGTATGCTATAAAAGGAGAGTGATGTGAGATCATTTGGCGAGGATCTTGGAGCATAAGAGAGGAAATCACATAAGGGAAAATAGGAAGAGAATACTTATGTTTTGGATGCAGGTTAGGAGGCACCTCAATGAAGGAGAAAAGGCTAGGTCTATAAAATTTTCATGACTGATTTAAGGGCTATAAAACCATGCAGGAATGTTGAGTTGTGTGAGAAGGATCTGGTCTGTTTTGGCATGCTTTTATGTGTGGGTAATTCTATGTAGTAGGGTCGCATTGCATACAAATTTCTGAAGGAGAACCACGACCCTCATTGAGGCCTATCCGACAAAAAAGAGGGTTAGAAATAGCCTCATATATGAGCAGCCCTACAAAGTTTGAAACACAGAGATGTTAGAAGGATTTATGAGCAAGAGTTTAGGGCTAGAATGGACTGGTAACTAGCCCTAAACAGGTTGAATTCAACAACAAAGGAGCAGACCAAACAAATAGAAAGTAAGGTATGTTAGAATAAGTTTTCTATGTCATTTATGTGTGAGGAATCTTTGTAATAGGTTGTAGAAATGAGGATGCTACAATAATAGTATAGGATGGTAGTTTGGAGGACATGAGGGCTTGGAGAATCCCTTCTCTCTAGGCCACAATTACCTAATCTTATGGGCATCCAAAACATGAGTCTCTTCCATGGTTTTGGGGTTGTTACATGTTGATGCACCTACATATTTACTATAGGGTGCATTGAGGAGAAGCCTCAAGCCCTGGATCAGTGGTTTGAAGTGGACAAAAAGTGAACACACCTATGGAAGAAGAATACACAAGTTTGGAGCAGTGGGTTAGGGTTGATAATATGCCCTAACCAGTCTTTTAGAAGCACATAAATTGCGGCCAAGGAGGAAATAACATGTTGTTGTAGATGACTTCTTATTGATGGATGGATGATAGATGATTGGATAGGTTGATGTTGTTGGATAGGGAGCACATACCTTGGAAGAATTATGTAAGATTTTTGGAGGAGACTACAATAGTATGTTTGCATCCTTTGGCAAGAGAGCAACAACATGTTTCACATGTTCTTTTGATGGTTTCCTAGAAGAAGACAAGTTAAGGAGTCTATTGGAAACCAATAGGAGGGGTTTCCTAGATGGTTGGTTGCCCTAACCAGAGTGCAAATGCTCCAACAAGGATTGTTCACTCATGGTCTATTGGAGGGTTGCATGAGAGTGGAATAATTTTGGACAGTGGATTGAGAATTTATGGTCTATTAGAGAAAATTGTGATAGTTCCCTAATTGCATCCCATTGTGTACCATATTCATGGATTTAGGTGGTTTCTATAGTGGAAGTTGTTGAGCTCAAGGTTTGATGAGCCAAAGGAATATTTGAGCAGCCATAGAGTTGTGTGTGGAGAAGGAATTCTACAACAGATGATGGGAAGTCCTCCTCGCCCATGTTCATTATGGGAGATGGACATATTTCAATGATAGGTGGAAGCCCTCCATGCCCTATTTTTGTATTTATTGGAGCAACACAGTAAGACCATAGTGGGCTAAAGTCCCTGAGTAGCTGAGGAGAAACAGTAGGAAATTGTGATTTGTTCACAAATGGAGTTGTGAACAACTCAAAAGAAGTCTCGATGGGTTGTACATTTGTGTTGATGGTGCTAGACCCACCAACATGTAAGGGGGTCTCCCTAGTAAGAAGTCCCAATTAGACCTTAGATCGTTTGGTGTAGGAGTCCTAGCAGTGGGTCATACGGTAATGCCTTGACTGCAATTTCACACAAAGGCAAGTAAGATAACACATAGGGGTTGAGATGCGTGCACCCCTTGGAAACTTGTAATAGTATGTGATTTGGAAGTGAACACACAAGCGAAGATGCGTCAAAATATGGAAGGAAAGTTAGTGAGAAATCCAAAGTGATGGTTAAACCAACAACACATTTCAAAAAGATTCATACATATACAGAATAGCCTATACATGCATGTGTAAGCATACCAATACATATATCATTTAGAGTAAACCAGATAGCATAGAATACAATACAACATATGCATGAAATATGTTGGCTCTTGTCATATTAAGAAGTGTAAGTTCCTGTCATATAATACATCCATGTCCAACCACTAGTTCCAAAAATGGAACATTACAGCCACAAACTCCTACTCCTCCAAAGAGATATACTAGCTCTGTGTTGTGGAGAAGCCAAGGCTCATTACAATGTTGTCCAAGCTTTCTCCAAGATAGTCTTATCGAAGGCTTGGCTGACCAAAAGCCTTTACAATGAGTTATGAGGTACTATTTATAGAAAAGTGTGGGGTGATCCTTGACATTCTCCTTTGTGATAGTTCAACTACCCTCATGACTCTTCATCTACTCTATGATTGTTACATCCAACTATTAACACTTGAACTCCCACTTGACACAACATTACATTACAGTGCACATGTGCTCTTGTGAGACAAAATGGCTTGAGAAAGCCATGCAAGACATCACTAACACTCGGTCCATTGTGATGAGACCAACTCTTTGACATGATTGTGATGGTGAAGGTGGTGAGTTGATGCCATGCTTGGTCATGATGGTGTGCATGCACCCCATGGCAACATCTTTCTGAAGCGAACTTTTGCCTCTATTGCATCTAGGTGCATTGGTGTGGCTCCTTCATCCAACTTATCTACTAGCATATGCATGGTCTTCTTAGTGCAATCAAACCGGAAACACAGTGATGCATAGTGTCCCTAATGGTCTTCCAATGTAAGCTGGTGGTCATTCACATCAACTATCAACTACATGCTCAGCTCCAGTTAGACTTTGTTCTTGTCTTCACCTTGGTCAGTGTGTTGAATGGGTTGGATCACATGTGTGCGCATAATGACATGCATGCTACTGAATCCCTTGCATGCGATCAAAAACACTGCTCATCATGTCTACTCTATGCCATCTACTAGGATGGAGCTATGACTTGTACAGGTGCAGTTTCATCCATGAGTGCATGTTTTGCCCACTGTTGTTCCTGTTCATGCTGCAACTCATTCTCTTGTTTGTGCAGCTCATGTTCTTCCTTGAGTTGTTGCTTCAACACATGCAACTCCTTCTTTGCTCCAATCTATGTCTTAGCGCGATCTTCATGTCACGTCATCATCTCATAGCCCGAGTCTCCAAAGTTGCTTTCATCATCAGTGGATCTGTTATTACTCAGGTTGTTCCCTTAGAAAATTCTAAGAAGGGAATACGGCCGAGGTAACCATAGACCAATCTTTTAGATACGGATTCTAGCTAATATGCATCCAGAGAGGGCTGTCTCTTTATGATTTAGCTTTGGTTTTAAGTATGTTAGGCTAGTTATGAAGTACAAGGGTTTGGTTTTGAGTTTTGGATGGTGATTTTCAATAGAACAGGAGTGTAAGTCTAAGAAATTCAGTCCATTGGGCTAATGGATTCTATTGGGATGAACGACTAGATATGAATGGCTGGATATGGTTTCACTAACTGAGGATGGTACTACAGAGCAAGGTAAACAATCATGGAACAATTTGTAAGCTGGAGTCAAATGGAAGGGAATACATGGGTGAAGAGTAATTAAGAATCCTTAATCATGTTGACAGAGGGAAGATAGGTGATTATGATGAAGAAGCATTTAAGAATTTATTAACCTTTAACCAATATGAAAGAACCAGGGGAAACAGGAGCAATTAAGAATTCTTGTTTATGCTAATTCTAAACAAAACATTAAAAATAACAGAGATTGAACACAGAGTGCAAAACAAGCAAATTATGAGTTATTTTTTTCTCTTTTATTCAGGTCATGAAACATATATGATATAGTAAACACAAAAACAAAAAAACATAAGATAGAAGAGACTTATTGATCCATGAAATGATTCAAGAATTCTATAGCATGGTCCTCAGCACAAATTTCACATCCAGAGAGTCCAGTGACAATTGATTTCAACAGCTTTTGTATTCAGAAAGTTTCAGAGTTACAGAGCAGTCTAAGAAATGTATCACCAACCCAAAATACTTCACTTGGGGAGGTATTTATACAAAAACCTGTTACAAAATATCTGAATGAGATAATATCTAGCAATAACGCATTCTACCAACTCAAGAGGAGAAAATAAATGATCTCGAAAACAGGGAGGAATAAATGAAGAAGTAACTCCTGTTGTGCTGGCTACTTTAGTTGGTGAGATGTGTTGACTTTAGGCTCAGTGAGTCGGTTAGTAGCTGTTTCCACTGATATTCTGTGTTGCTGCCCCGACATTCTCGGCTGTATTTGATTCTATTTTAATATGTTTTTACTCCATGTGATTCTCGTCCCTTCCTGTTTTCCGCTTAATGGTATGTGATAGAAACTTTCAATTTTCCAAAGATATAAAAGAAATCAAAGACATGCCTATAGAATCTGCAACATGCTTTGCCACCAGTGCTCCTCTGGTAATTGGTGTCTTTGCAATTTTCTTAGTCTCAACAACGTCTGTGTACCTATAGAAGTTAGGTTGAACTGTAAAAAGATGTTTAACTGCATGTTCAATATAAAACAGATTTTCCAAGTTGTCATAGAGACTTTGTCTACATGGGAGTGCTTTCTCTGCTGAAGTACTTTATGATGTATTGATTTGATCAGCAACATATGAATTTAACCTGTGAGCATAATCAACATGTTTCATCAATCTGTGGTTATTGGTTAATAGACTAGGCAGACCTTTTTCCTGCAAAAATGTGAACCTATCTGTGAAAGAATTTATCTCCACTTGCATGTCGTGGCACTTCCTCTCCAAATTTTGCATCAGGGTTCTCATGGTCAGAACTCTTTTGACTGTCAGAATGGTGCCTGTCCTGTCTCTGATGTCCACTACTTCTAGTTCTTCACTGGTCTTGTTGTTCAAAAAATATACTAGCCTATTGGCCTATTCGGGCATATGTCCTAATAAAGTTCTGGCCTTTTTAATTTCTACTTGGGCTATTTCTATCAAGTCAATCTGTTCATGAATAGTCCAAATAGATCTCCACACATCAGTAAGGGATTTACCAATGTTGGCCCACAAAATTGTTTTGATTTTTTCCAGAGGTTTGTGCAGGGAGAGATCCTTTTCTAAGGCTCTTACTTTGTTTTCTAATGACTTTACCTCTCTTTTTTTTTCAGCTACAGTCATTTTGGATTTATCATAGCTTATTTCTAACTTTGCCAAATTTTCTTTGGTCTCTTTCAACTCCGACACTTGTAGTTTTAATTCCTCCATTTCATTTATTAATTCCTTTGTTGTCATGGTGGTACTGCTGCCTATTGTTGTTGTAGTTGTTGTTGTTGGGGTACCTGTGGGAGGCATTGTTGTTATACCTGTAGGAGGAGCAGTTGTGAGTGTTGGAGTTATCTCAAGTGGCTGCGAGGTCGACTCTCCCGGCTTCTCATGTAGTTCTTTCTCCAATGCCTCCTTTGTCTCACTTAATCTTTGATTCATCCTCATCAACAAGTCCATCATGTCCTCCTCTTCTTTTTGCTGCACCACCTCTGTGGTTTGTGGATGCATAGTAATAGGCAATTTTAATTGCTTCCTGATGGTTGCAATTTCTTCTTCCTTCTTTTTTATTAATGCCTTTATGCCTTTGGCATCTTTGGGATCATGTCCCAGATCAATGACAATCTCTTCTAAGGACTTGATTCTATTATCTTTGGCTAAAGAGGAAGCCCTTTCCAAATCCAATTGGGCAGAGGTATTATTCAATGAATTCTGCAATTTGTGAGGCAATAATTCTTTATGCAACTCAATCTGGTCCATTTTATGAATGTCTTTGGCTAACACTTCCATATGGGTCCTAATGTAATCAACAACTGAATGTGATTGCTGCAGTTTGGGCTTGAAGTGACTAAGGATCATTTTTCCTTCTTGAATGTCATATGCTTCCATTAACCTTTGTTGATTATTGGGGGCCATTTTCAGCAAGTGATTATAAAGTTGAATTCTTATTGGCTCATTCTTTGCCTTTATTTCAGTAAATGTTCTCTTAATGTCAGAACCTTGCTTGCTTTGTTGCTTTCTTTGCAGCCTCGTGGATGAAACTTCCACACTATGCTGCCTTTCTAGCTCTTGTTGGTATGAGCTAGTCGATGTGCCCACTATTGGAGAAGTCTGTTGTTCGGCCATCCCCTCACCTCTCAGGCTGCCTGTTGTTTCTTCAAATATTTCCTCTTCAGAGTGAGGATTTAATCTTTGCCTCTTTGCTCCTGGTTGTTCTGCTGGTTAGCTGATAGGAGTTTCTTCTTGCCTATCCCTTTTCTTGCCTTTCTCCTCATTTAGAGGAGTTTGTAGTGCAGGACTTTCTGGTACCTTTGTGTGTGCTGGAGGAACCTGCCCTTGGCTTTGTTCCTTTGACGTTGTTGGCTAGTCTCTCATTATGTCTTGCTCTCTGTCAATGATCCAGGTGGATATTGGTGGCCACCTGCCAAGTCCATCTGGACCCCCATCATTGTCTCTTTCAGCATTTTCAGTTTCCTTAATTGTAGCACAA
>APFE031241006.1:121962-136023 GCA_000404065.3 Pinus taeda | reverse complement strand
ACAAGAGCCCATCAGAAGCTCAGACCACTCCAACATGGTCCTTACAGCAGTACCAAGCTTGTGGGGAACAATGCTTTGGAGCACAACATTCCTCCATTCTTGTACCTGCACCAAGTGTTCAATGTGGACCGTCGTCGACCATGCTTCCCACCATTACTGGACACATCAGACAGTGCAGAACAAGTTCAGCAGATGGAGGAACTTAGCGCAATGGGGACATTGCTTCCTAAGGGGGGAGGAATGATCCAGGTGGATGTTGGTGGCCACCCACCTATCCCATTTGGACCCCCACAATTGTCTCTCTCAGCATTTTCAGTTTCCTTAATTGTAGCACAACTTACTATTTTTAGCAGTTTTTCGGGTCCTGAACTTCCGGAGCCGTTTTGAGGCCCTAAACGACGTTTTTTGGGAAATCTGGGGGCAACATAGGACCATGGACCGATGTTGCCCTTCCCAAAGTGGTAGTTCTCGGATAGATCTTTCTAACGAGCTATCATACGCGTCAAACGGAGATCGTATGCCAAAGTTACAACCCCGGGAAATTGATGTACCAATTTAACCAAAACGGGGCCCACAATTTGGCGTTTCATTTCTAAGGGTCGGTTTTGGAATGTGAAGGGTTTTCCATTGTTTCTCAATAATAAATAGGCCTTCGAGCCTCATTGTAACACAAGTTCGGAACAGTTCAGAGACATGTAGCCGCACATCTCTTCTCAGAGATAAGCTACCATCGTCCTAGCTGGTTTATTTCCAATTCTGGTTGTAAGCATATTTCGGTATTTTCCATTAATGAAATGAAGTGTTATTTCCGCTGCATCTCTTTGTATATGGTTATCTCTGTATTTTATTGCGTCCCTGTTTAAATCCGGATCAGTCAACTATTTCCTTTCCCTTTAACATACTCACTTTTCTTAAATCCCAGGATATATGATATCATATCAATAATGAATTTTCCAACTTCATTTAACCAGGCATGGATATAGGGAGGTGGCTCTTTGGGATGGCAATTTGGTCTCATAAATGTCTGGGCAATTCGGGTTATCTATGAATTAGGCAGTTTGGGGCCCTACTCAAGCAAGAATCCCATAGAAAGAGGAGCCAGAGGCTCAGTGGGCTTGAAGTGTAGCATCTCATTTATGGACTCGGGAGTAATGTAAAAGAGGACAGTTCCAGATGGAGTCATAACTACTCTCTGAGTAGGTTCATAATTGGCACAGCATAGGTGGACAATATCTGGAAAAATATTGACAAAGGAGAGGTAGTATATGGGTAAATTGGATTCCCATATTTCATATACATCAGCATTGTTCTGGTAACTATTCCTAATCTCACAAAATGCTTGAAGGTGATATTTATCACCAATTAAGTCTTGAATCTGAAAATCCCTGTTAGCTAGGGACAACCATTCCAACTCCTTGTGAGGTGCATTGAGGGGAGCGACATTGATGGCCACCAAAGATTCCATTGTTCAATTATCTGTGTTTTTTAACTCGAAAGTTGAATTTCCGTGGAAAAAAGGGCAACAGAGCAGTTTAGGATGGGTGATGTAGCAATTATGGACTGTTTTGGCTTAAATTTGGTTCTTTCAGGTGAAATTTTATAGAGAAAAACCAAAACACAGGTTCAGAAGGTGGAATAGGGTAAATACCTGTGTTTTCGGACATGTGCGAGAGTAGTTTGCAGGTTTGGACGATGAATTGCAGAGCGGGATGCCGGATTATGCTGGCCGAGTGGCGGACTAGAGCTTCTGTAGCTTTCTGGACGTAATTTGCATGCACAGTCTCGGGAAGGAAATGAATGAAAATGAACGAAAATGACATTTTTTACGGGTTTTTTAACAAAAATTTGGCTTCACGAGCCTTTGGCACTTTTTTTGAATGATGTCACCATGATGTGAAGTTTTGTTGCGACGCGGGGTACAGAGGTGATGTGGCGGATGACGTCATTGGGGGGGTCAGCGGAGGGTGGTAAGCGGTATTAGCCCGCACCGCTTTATCGGCTTAAGTGGTATCGGAGGAGGGGCAGTGAACATGCTGGGAGGGCGCCACATGTCCCTGGTACGGTGGGAATACCGCAGGCTCCCCGGACGGTAAAGTGCAGGCGTCGGAGTGCTTCCGATATTGATCTAGGCCATTGGATGGGGATGCCCAGATCCAACAATTGGCGGTAAATAGAGTTGGCGGAGGGCTACGGCGCGGGGATCAACATAATAATCATTTATTATTAATATATTAGGGACTCTTTGATTGGTTATCGGGGCGCTTAAAGCGTTCATTAACCAAATATTAATTAAACTTGGCATATGCACGTGCGGGAAGGGTTTTAATATAGTTATTGATTAACCCAGGTGGTTAATCAATCCCGAGGTCGCTCATAGGATTATTCACAGGTTTCGAATAAACCTTGAATCCCCTTTGATATAGTGTTATGGTTATAGATTAACCAAGGGCGGGATATTAATTTTTTTTGGGGGGTTTTCATATATTTACATAGTACGGGCATGAGGGAGAAATATAGGGGTTTATATAATATGGTTAGTAATTAATATGGGTTTATGGAGGGTAGGTGCTAAGTTACAAAGTGTGATAACTTAGGCTGAGGGGAGAAAAGAATTTTTACACAAGAAATGTGGTTTCTTTTTTCTAAGCAAGAATGTTATACTTCTTAGGCTTTTCATGAAATGGAGTGTTTTTGTTTTTAAGAGTATTGAACAAATCTCAATATCCTTGGGGGGCGGTTAGTGAGTGATTTTGGGAAAATGGTGAGGGGAAGTTAGACATGCCTCAATTGACTTGTAACCAAGGTGCCATGGTACGTATGATAGTAATAAGATGAATCACCTTTGACAGAAAAAATTACTCATGAGCCTGTTTCTGCAACACCAAAACTACCTACCCAACCTATTATATCTAACATTTTTCTTCCTTTATCCTTGGGTGCATTTAAACTAGCAAACCCTTACTCTCTTCTTTTCTTTCAATTTCCAACCTATCTAAGTCTGCCCTTATTTCTTTCAAGGGCTCAGATTTAGCTGTTAAGCACCTTTGCTTCTCTACCTAGCTATTCACCTACCAATATTGAACAGTTTGGACAAGTTTCATTCTCTATTTCTAAGACAAGTAAATTCAAACATGAAATGGCCAGGATTAAATTGTTTGGCCATTCATCAATGGTGGCATGAATTAGCAAGTTGCACACCATAAGATCATTGCAAAAATAGAACAATAGTGGTTGTTTGGACTTGCACACTTTCATGGTCTTTTGTTTGGGGTTCACTTCTTTCATTTTTTCCTTTGACCATCTCATTTTTCTTGCCCTTTGATTTTCCTTGTAGGGCACCCCCTCTTTACATTTTTTAACTTTATTTGACTTGTTGGGAATATGGAAAACCTTAGCAACCAGCCAAAGGTATGGACTTATTAGAGCTCTTCATTGTCAATCTTGAAAATGACACCTATTGGTATAGGTACCTAACAATGGCTCCACTTGGGGATGGCTTTCCCTAGAGGAAAGTCAATAACAACAGGTCAGATGGCCTTATGTACAATTCTTGCTGCATTCTAAAAAAATTATTTGTTTTAAGTGTACAAAATGTACAGAGGACTATGTAAAATATGCACATCTCTCATGGGTTGATCCAAACAATTAGACCTCTGTTTTTCCTCTGAAATTTGCTTCTGTTGGTTGTTTTATTATAGTTTTAACAGTTGTAGTTTGTGAAGCTTAGGGCCTTCACTTCGGGCTTTAACTTCAACAAACTTGTTGTCCAATCCAAACCTAGACATTTATCAAATATAAAATATGTACAGGTTGAGACAAAAACACCTTAGGCAGCTAGATCAAAATAGTGCTTGAGCATCCTGCCATTAACTGGCCCTCCCTCTGCTTCTGTACCATTCAGGCTCTTTAAAAAATAAGTGTTGTTTCCTTGTATAGTCTGGATGATAAAAGGTCCCCTCCATAGGAAGTCAAACTTCCCATGTTTTCCTTTATCTTCTCTTCTTGAGTCCCATTTCAAAACCTCATCTCCAATGTAGAAATCCTATGCCTTAGTCCTTTTATCAAATATCTTCTTTAGCTTTTCTTGTAACATTTGAGATTTCTGATATACTTCCTCTCTGGTCTTTTGTAGATGAATAGTCTGATTTATCCTTCTCTAAATGTCATTAGGTTCTGCCTGAATTTCTTGTAGCAACTTCATCATAGGGACTCCAAAAGATGAAGGGAATATAGCCTCCATGCCATAAACCAATTCATAGGGGTTTGTTCCAATAGATCTCTTTGTGGTCAATCTGTTTGCCCAAAGTGCATTGATAAGCTTCTTATGCCAGTTTTTGTTGTTTTCCTCCAATACTTTCTTAATGAGATTGATCAGGATTTTATTGGATGACTCATCTAGACCATTACCTTGAGGGTAGTAGGCTATGGAATGGCCTAAGGTAATGTGGTACTTGTGACAGAAATTGATCATTCTCTTGGATTTGAAGGCGACAACATTATCTGTTATAATCTTTTCAGGACAACCAAATCTGGACAGGATGTTCGTTTCTAAGAATTGTATGATTGTCAAATCATTGGCTTGTCTACAGGGGATGGCCTCTATCCACTTGGTGAAATAATCAGTGGCAGTAAGGATCCATTTGTGTTGGCCAGAGGATGGAGGGTGGATTTCCCCAATGAAGTGTAAACCCCATTGTTGAAATGGTCTTTCAGTGGAAATTGGCTTGAGGGGTAAAGGTAGAAGCTTCTTCTTGCCTTAAAATATTGGACATTTATGGCAAGAAGTTACAAACTTTCTTACATCAGCAAATAGAATGGGCCAATAAAATCCATTCCTTAGGATTTTATCAGCAGTTGATTTCCAGTACAAATGTCCACCACAGTCCCCTGCATGAAATTCTTTCGGCACTTTGTTAGTTTCATCCTCTGTTAGAAAATTCAGTAAAATGCCATCATGATTTTTCCAAATCAAAGCATCATCTAAAATACAGAATTTTGAAGCTTTCATTTTCAAAAATCTTTTCTTAGTTCTGGATAACCCTAGAGGAGCTTGCAGGTTTAGTAATACATAAATTATATCAGCATACCAAGGTGATTGTAACAAGGCTTGATTGATCTGTGGAGTCGCCATCTCCTGTTCATTATCCAGTTCATTGATATCAAGGGCTTGAAAGTTGGTTTCAGTCATAAGTTTAGCTAATCCTTATCCCTTTATCATCTTTGTTGGTTTTGTTTCCATGTCATATTCCAGAATGTTGGCTATCCACTTGCCACGTTTGCCTTCAATTCCTTCCTGAGTTAGGATATCTTTGACAATGGTATTTGGCACATAAGCTATTACATGAGAGTATAAGATATAAAATCTGAAGTCCTTAATAGATTTTACAAGGGCATAAGCCTGTTTTTCCATGATTTGATATTTTAGAGGTGCATCTCTAAGTGCTTTGCTGAAAAAAGCAATGGGTTTTTCACACCCCTGATCATCCTTTTGCAATAAAACAACAACAATAGTATGTTCTGATGCAAATGAGAAGATTATGAAGTCTCTGTCAAATTTCAGGCTTGTGAGGACTGGTGTTTTAGTCAAAGCCAATTTAATTTCATCAAATGCTTGTTTGGCCTCTACTGTCCACTTGATCTTGGAATCCTTATTTAACATGTTATTTAGCAGTTTAATTAATTCAGCCAGATTGGATATGAACCTCCTCAAAAATTTGATCTTCCCTAGGAAAGCTTGAATTTCTTTGATATTTCTAGGGTGAGGAACTTGCAGAATAGCTTGTATTCTATCAGGGTCAATTCTTATGCCATCTTTGGAAATTATGTGGCCTAAAAGTTTTCCCTATTCTATGCCAAATAATGACTTCTTTGGATTTAGTGATATACCATATTTTCTGCAGATTAAGAACACTTGTCTGAGATGATCTAGGTGTTGCTAGTCTAATTTGGAAAAGGCAGTGAGATCATCTAGGTATATGACCAGGAAATCATGAATTTCCTTAGAAAAAGCTATGTCCATTGCACGCTAGAAAGTTTCCCCTGCATTTTTGAGCCAAATGGAATTTTCACATATTTGAACGTTCCCTAAGGTGTTGTAAATGCAGTCTTATCTTGATCATCAGGGTGAACTAAAATCTGGTTGAAGCTTGAAAATCCATCCAACAGTGAAATCCTAGAGGCACCTACTACCCTTTGTAAAATGTGGTCCATTTTGGGTAAGGGGTAGTGGTATTTTAAAGAGACTTTATTTAGATTCCTCAAATCAACACAGAGCCTGATCTCTCCTGTTTTCTTCCTAGTTGGCACTAAGTTAGAGACCCATTCAGAAAATCTGATGGGTGCAATTATTCCAACCTCATACATTCTTTTGACTTCTTTTTCAATTAGAGGGAGAAGTACAAGGTTGACTCTTCTGAGTTTTTGCTTGAAAGGTTTTTGATTTTCTTTGAGGGGTATTGTATGTTGGATAACCGAAGTATCATAAGACTTGAGATCTTCATAACTCCATGCAAACACATATTGAATTCCTTGAACAGTTGAACATATTTAAGATTTTGGTCAGGAGGCAAAGTTTTGGACAGTTTTATCATTTTAGGACTTTGTTCAGTTCCTATGTTACAGTCCTCAATATCGGCATTTAGAGGCTGCATTTTGGGCTTCCATGAGATATCATTAGCATCAAAAATGTCTTCGAGAGGTGTTAATCCTATGGGCAGATAGTTTTCCTTTAAATTAATGACTTGAGATTCTCCTCCAACAGCTTCTTCAAAGTCTATTTCCTTAAGGTCTTGCAACTCTTTGCTGCTAAATCTTGTTGGATGTAGTATTTGAGTTGCTATTTTAGCTTAAATGTGTGTTTCAATTTTGTCCATTTGATCAACCTCACCAACATTACTGGTGTCTATATATGTGCCGGAAAATTCCTCTTTCAAGGTCAGGGAATTATTAATCTGAGTGTCACTATCAAACACCTGCCAATTTTTTACATTGTCAGGTACACTTGGCCTGTGTTTAATCTCAGTTGTAAAATGGTGATTAGGCTGAAACAGCAGTTTACAAGTGCTAGCAAATGTTGCCAAACTGTGAGCATGCAAGTTGTGTTTCCTTAGGATTTTAGCCAGCTGTGTTTCTAAGATGGTATTGAGTATTTCAATTGTTGCGGCTCTATAAGATCTTAACCTGAGATCATTTGTGAGAAAAGTTTCTTTCATTTTTTGAATAACTAGATCAGAGTCTCCCAAAATTGATACCCTAAATGCCCTTAAGCTTTTGATCACTTTGAGTCCTAGCAAGAGGGCTTCATATTCAGCCATATTATTAGTGCATCTAAAACTCAATCTGTATGCATGTTCTTCAGCATGATCACTTTCCAAATTATGAATCCAAATTCCAGCCCCTGCTCCTAGTTTGTTGACAGATCCATCAAATTCCAAATACCAAAGGGTTTCATGTTTATAGTCAGGATTTGGAGTCTGAATGATTTGTTTTATGGGCAGATACACTTCTTTATTTTCAGTTGGTTTTTCTTGGTGGTCTGATATATCACTGTTTACAGAAATTTCTTGGATTTCAGCACTAGATTTTTCATTTATGAATTCTTTTTGTTGTAAATGCAAAGCCTTGACATCAGTTGGGGGGTAAATTTCATCATTGTATAGTATGAAGGAGTCCATATCAGAATGCATGGAATAGATGGGAAAGTTCTAAGGTTTTTCTTGACTGCTCACTACATACTTCATCAAAGTTTCTCTATATAACTTCTTTGGTTTCCCAAAACCTGAAATAGTCACATAAGACATGTCCAGTTATAATGATCCTTGTAGCTTTGCTCCCCAAGACATAGACAAGAACATTCCATATTTGGGTGGAATATCAGCTACCACCACATCCATTAAAATGGTTTTGGCTAGGTATTGGACTAATGATATACATAAGCCTTTGATTAGTCCTAGACATCTAACCTGGCTTGAATCAAAAGAGAACAAGTCTTTGTATGGCCTAGTGATATCTAGGTCCAGCTTCTCCATTACAGATTTGGGCATTAGATTATGAGAAGCACCAGAATCAAGCATTACATTGTGGAGTATCTTGTCATGAATGTTCAGACTTACATAGAATGGAGGAACTCCTCCATCTACTGATTTCCCATTTACTTCGGGACCAAAGATTAATTCTGGTTGATCATCTAGGACATTTACTGCATCTCTGTTTTCTGAAATTTGTAGTGATCTGTTGATTTTTTCTCTATAGGCATGATGTTTAGCCAATTTTGAGAATGGAATGGATATTTTTAACTTACCTATTTCGGTCTCAAGGTTGAAGGGTTTTTCAGATTGTATTTTTGCATTTAGGGCAGCACGATATTCTTTTTCTGTTGCATTTTCTGTATCTATCTCTTTCGCAAGCATCTTGTTATGAGCTGAAGTTGTTTCTATGTCAATTTTTGTAGGTTCTTTCACAATTTCTTTGGAAGAAATGGAAGCTAAAGACTGTTTGTTATGTTCTTGATTATCTAAAACATCCTCCACTGTTGGACTATTTGGGTTAGGATTGGCTCTAGGAGGGGTTTGGGTAGGAGAGTTCTTGATTTTATCTTTAGTAGGTTGTTTGGTTTCTTTCTATTTATTATCATCAAGGACATTTATTCTCCTACTTCTCAGGTTATATTGTTTATCGACTTCATAGACAGTTGTGTCATATCCCTCCTTAAAATCAAACGTTTCCCCTGATTGAATTTGGAACTGACCAAGAGCGTGAGCCTCTTGGTCCTCTTGGGTTAGGAAAATTTGTTGTTCACTATTGAAACCCATTAAGTTAATCTGAGTATCTTCTGTGGGCTCACTAGAAGTCGAAGCTTCAACATAGTTTTCTTGAAATGGAGGTCTAATGTTTTGGTCAGGGCCAGCCTTTGCAATGTTAGAGTTCTGGTTTTTTCTAAAATTTGGATTTCTTCCAGCGTTACTTGGTTGCCCATCCCAAGATGATTTTCTTTCAATTGTTTCTACCCTATCCCCAAGTCTATCCATTGCTTTAATGATAGCATCTAATTTTTGTTCAAAAGCTGAGGGTTCTTCCTTGATGGGTATCCTTCTTTTAGCTCTGGCTCGAGCTCGTTTGGAAATTAAGTTGGCCTCAACACTGACAGCTATGCTCTGCATGTCTTTTAAGCTTCGAGGAGCCCTTTCCCTAAGCTGGTATGCCATATCAGAGTCAAATCCATCAGGAAATTTGATCAAGGCCAAGTCTGGAGGAGGTCTTAAATTCTGAGGAATAGCATTGTATACGTTGTGAAATCTGGTGCAATAATCTTGCACACTTTCTTGTGGACCTCTCTTTAAGTTTTCATATTCTGCCAAAATATGAAGAGGGTCTTTTTTCTTTTCCCATCTGTTTAGGAAGGTTTGATAAACAGCCTCTGAATCATTGATAGAGTTTGCAGGAAGTGATCTAAACCAGGTTCTTACATCTCCAGTTAAGCTTTGATCAAAAACTTTCATTCTTACATCATCATCATCAACCTCATAGTTTTCAAAATAATCCATTCTTTTCTTGGTGTGTTGTTGAGCTGTGTTAGTGTCAATACCATCAAAATAAGTGATTTTTCTTTGATAATCTTGAGGCATAGCCCCTGGATTTGAAGGTAATTGCAGGCGAGCATATCAATTTTCCATATTTACAGGGATAAGTGTAACATCTGGAAGAGCAGGGATAACAGTTGAAATAGTTGTTGTGAATGGGGGAGTTGAAAATATGGTTCGAAGTACTGAAGGTGAACTAGGAGAGGCAATAGTAATGGCAGAAAGGACTATTGTTCTTCCAGGAGTAAGATCAGATTGGGTAAGGTTCTACTGACATATGTCAAGGGATGAGCTAGCAGAATGTTCTTGGCTCTGTTGGCTTCTAAGTTTCTTGGGAATGAGATTAGGACTTTGAAACACAGGTGGGGGGTTGGGATCTAGGTTTGATCTAGTGTAACGAACCTTCTTCTTCGGAGCCAGCTTCTGAATATATTTTGGGTTTTTTCTTGAAATATTTAAAGAATTTGCCTCTTGATAGGTTCTTTCTAGGAAGTTTAAAATACGGGAGTTTTGAATTTCCTGAAAATCTATTGAAATAAGGGACTGCTCAAGTATTTGAGACAACTATTCAAAGCCTAAAACTAGACTGGAGATAGACTGAAGAAGCTTTTATTTACTCCTGTAATTGCATAGAAAAAGCAGTTTCAAAGGCTTCATGGCTAACTTCAGGCTCCATCTGTAGCTTTAAGAAATCAACAGTAGTAGCAAATAATTATTCAGGTCCCCAGCAAAGTTGCCAATGATGTTATCACTCAGGTTGTTCCCTTAGAAAATTCTAAGAAGGGAATATGGTTGAGGTAACCACAGACCAATCTTTTAGACACAGATTCTAGCCAATCTACATCCATAGAGGGCTCTCTCTTTATGATTCAGCTTTGTTTTAAAGTATGTTAGGCTAGTTATGAAGTACAAGGGTTTGGTTTTGAGTTTTGGATGGTGATTTTCAATAGAACAGGAGTGTAAGTCTAAGAAATTCATTCCATTGGGCTAATGGAGTCTATGGGGATGAACGGCTAGATATGAACGACAGGATATGGTTTCACTAACTGAGGATGGTACTAAAGAGCAAGGTAATCAATCATGAAACAATCTGTAAGCTGGAGTCAGATGGAAGGGAATACGTGGGTGAACGGCAATTAAGAATCCTTCATCATGTTGACAGAGGGAAGATGGGTGATTATGACCAAGAAGCATTTAAGAATTTCTTAACTTTTAACCAATATGAAGGACCAGGGGAAACATGAGCAGTTAAGAATTCCTGTTTATGCTAATTTTGAAGAAAACATTAAAAATAACAGAGATTGAACATAGAGTGCAAAAAAAGCAAATTCTGAGTTATTCTTTTTCTCTGTTATTCAGATCATGAAACATATATGATATAGCAAACACAGAAACAACAAAATATAAGTTAGAAGAGACTTATTGATCCATGAAATGATTCAAGAATTTTGTAGCATGGTCCTTAGCACAAATTTCAAATCCAGAGAGTCCAGCGACAATTGATTTCAACAGCTTTTGTATTTAGAAAGTTTCAGAGTTACAGAGCAGTCTAAGAAATGTATCACCAACCCCGAATACTTCACTTGGGTAGGTATTTATACAAAAAATGTTACAAAATATATGAATGAGATAATATCTAGCAATAACTCATTCTACCAACTCAAGAGGAGAAAATAAATGATCTCGAAAACAGGGAGGAATAAATGAAGAACTAACTGTTGTTGTGCTGGCTGCTTTAGTTGGTGAGATGTGTTGACTTTAGGCTCAGTGAGTCAGCTAGTAGCTGTTTCCACTGATATTTTGTGCTGCTTCCCTGGCTTTCTCGACTTATTTGATTTTGTTTTAAGATGTTGTTACCCCACGTGATTCTCATACCTTCCTGTTTTCCGCTTAATGGTATGTGATACAAACTTTCAATTTTCCAAAGATATAAAAGAAATCAAATACATGCCTATAGAATCTGCAACATTCTTTGCCACTAGTGCTCATCTAGTAATTGGTGTCTTTGCAATTTCCTTAAAGTCTCATCAGTGTCTGTGTACCTATAGAAGTTAGGCTGAACTGTAAAAAGATGGTTAACTTCATGTTCAATATAAAACAGATTTTCCAAGTTGTCATAGAGACTTTGTCCAGATGGGAGTGCTTTCTCTGCTGAAGTACTTGATGATGTATTGATTTGATCAGCAACATATGAATTTAACCTGTGAGCATAATTAGCATGTTTCATCAGTCTGTGGTTATTGGTTAATAGACTGGGGAAACCCTTTTCCTGCAAAACTGTGAACCTGTCTGTGAAAGCATTTATCTCCACTTGCATGTCCTGGCACTTGCTCTCCAAATTTTGCATCAGGGTTCTCATGGTCATAACTCTTTTGACTATCAGAATGGTGCCTGTCCTATCTCTGATGTCTAGTGCTGCTAGTTCTTCACTGGTCTTGTTGTTCAAAAAATGTACTAGCCCGTTGGCCTGTTCAGGCATATGTCCCAATAAAGTTTTGGCCTTTTGAATTTCTACTTGGACTATTGCTATCAAGTCAATTTGTTCATGAATATTCTGAATAGATCCACACATCAGTAAGGGGTTTACCAATGTTGGCCCACAAAATTGTTTTGATTTATGCCAGAGGTTTGTGCAGGGAGAGATCCTTTTCTAAGGCTCTTACTTAGTTTTATAATGACTTTACCTCTCTTGTTTTTTCAGCTACAGACATTTTGGATTTATCATAGCTTATTTCTAACTTTACCAATTTTTCTTTGGTCCCTTTCAACTCTGACACTTGTAGTTTTAATTCCTCCATTGCCTTTATTAATTCCTCTATTGTCATGGTGGTATTGTTGCCTGCTGTTGTTGTAGCTGTTGTTGCTGGGGTACCTGTGGGAGGCATTGTTGTTATACCTATAGGAGGAGCAATTGTGAGTGTTGGAGTTATTTCAGGTGGCTGGGAGGTCGACTTCCCGGCTTTCCATCTAGTGCTTTCTCCAACGCCTCCTCTGTCTCACTTAATCTTTGATTCATCCTCATCAGCAAGTCCATCATGCCCTCCTCTTCTTTTTGCTGCACCACCTCTGTGGTTTGTGGATGCATAGTAATAGGCAATTTTAATTGCTTCCTGAGGGCTGCAATGTCTTCTTCCTTCTTTTTTATTGATGCCTTTATGCCTTTGGCATCTTTGGGATCATGTCCCAGCTCAATGATAATCTCTTCTAAGGACTTGATTCTGTTATCTTTGGATAAAGAGGAAGCCCTTTCCAAATCCAATTAGGCAGAGGTATTATTCAATGAATTATGCAATTTGTGAGCTAATAATGCTTTATCTGCCAATGTGGAGTATACCATCTCTCCGGTTTGTTTATGCAACTCAATCTGGTCCATTGGATGAATCTCTTTGGCTAACACTTCCAGATTGGGCCTGATGTAATCATAAGCTGACTATGGCTGCTGCATTTTGGGCTTGAAGTGACTAAGGATCATTTTTCTTTCTTGAATGTCATATGCTGCCATTAACCTTTGTTGATTAGTGGGGGCCATTTTCAACAAGTGATTATAAAGTTGAATTCTTATTGGCTCATTCTTTGCCTTTATTTTTCAGTAAATGTTCTCTTAATGTCAAAACCTTGCTTGCTTTGTTGCTTGCTTTGCGGCCTAGTGGATGAAACTTCCACACTATGCTGCCTTTCTAGCTCTTGCTGGTATGAGCTAGTCGATGTGCCCACTATTGGAGAAGTCTGTTGTTCGGCCATCCCCTCACCTCTCAGGCTACCTGTTGTTTCTTCAAAGATTTCCTCTTCAGAGCGAGGATTTAATCTTTGCCTCTTTGCTCCTGGTTGTTCTGTTGGTCCGCTGATAGGTGTGTCTTCTTGCCTGTCCCTTTTCTTGTCTTTCTCCTCATTTAGAGGAGTTTGTAGTGCAGTACTTTCTGGTACCTTTGTTTGTGTTGGAGGAACTTGCCCTTGGCTTTGTTCCTTTGATGTTGTTGGCTGTGTTAGTGCTTCGAATTCACCTAGGCTGAGATAGACAAACTCTCAAGGCTACATCAAACCATTTCACCTCGTAGCTAGCCCTACGAGGTATGAGAAGGCTCTCTCGGGTTAGATTCAGTAGATCTTTCAATATGATAAGCTGACCAATTAGGATCAAAGATATTAGGCTAGTAAATTGATAAGGGGGGTTGACTTAAATATTTTTGGGTTTTTGGTGGCAATTGGAGGGAGTGCAATTCAGGGTGCGGGGATTGAGCACAGTTTTTGCAGGGGGATCTTTGGGGCAAGGTAGGAGAGAGCGTTGATGCCTTAATCTGAGATGGATGATCAAGGATAATAGAGAAGGAGCTAAAGAGGGAAAACAAGCATTTGAGTCCTCTCTAGACAGTAGAAAACATAAATTTTGAACAAACTAAAAAGCTGAGCATGTTAAAGCATGATTTCAAACTTTATCACTTCATCTGTCCAAATAGAAGCAAAAGAGAGATGTGGAATACATAAA
>APFE031241006.1:105368-120072 GCA_000404065.3 Pinus taeda | reverse complement strand
GACCATCCAAGAGAAATTAGCTTCAAAACCCTAGGAGAGGGAAATGAACTTGCCAAGGCACAACTGAAGCATGAACAAGGTGTAAAATGACTCATTAGACACTGACATGATAATGAAAACCCTATGAATGATGATAAAATCAGCTGATTGATGACATAGACCGCCATTTGGACAACTTTAGAAGGAGTGAAAGCAAACCCTAGACCTAATGCCTAGTGACCAAATTTTGCTTGAAAACTCTTTGAAATGACAAAATTTGACCTTGACACATCAAAATCACTTTATAAGAGCATATTTGATCATTGGAGGAAGGCTGAAAAGACTGACACTAACAGGCTGGTCTGTCATTATGTCCTGCTCTCTATCAATTATTTCCTTGCCCTTTGACATACTCACTTGTCTTAAATCCTATGATATAGGATATCATATCAATAATGAATTTTCCAGCTTCATTGAACCAGGCATGGATATAGGGAGGTGGCTCTTTGGGCTGGCAATCTGGTCTCATAAATGTCTAGGCAATTCGGGTTATCTCTGAATTAGGAGGTTTGGGGCCCTGCTCAAGAAAGAATCCCATAGAAAGAGGAGCCAAAGGCTGAGTGGGCTTGAAGTGTAGCATCTCATTTATGGACTCAAGAGTAATGTAAAAGAGAACAGTTCCAGATGGAGTCATAACTGCTCTCTGAGCAGGTTCATAATTGGCATAGCATAGGTGGACAATATCTGGAAAAATATTGATAGAGGGGAGGTAGTATATGGGTAAATTGGATTCCCATATTCCATAGGCATCAGCATTGTTCCGGTAACTATTCCTAATCTCACAAAATGATTGAAGGTGGTTTTTATCACCAACTAAGTCTTGAATCTGAAAATCCCTGTCAGCTAGGGGCAACCATTCCAACTCCTTATGAGGTGCATTGAGGGGAGCGACATTGAGGGCCACCAGAGCTTCCATTGTTCCATTCTCTGTGTTTTTTAACTCGAGAGTTGAATTTCCATGGAAAAAAGGGCAACAGAGCAGTTTAGGATGGGTGATGTAGCAATTATGGACTGTTTTGGCTTAAATTTGGTTCTTTCGGGTGAAATTTTATAGAGAAAAATCAAAACACAGGTTCGGAAGGTGGAACAGGGTAAATATGATGAATTGCAGAGCAAGATACCGAATTATGCTAGCTGGGTGGCGGACTGGAGATTCTGTAGCTTTCTGGACGTAATTTGCATGCATAGTCTCAGGAAGAAAACGAATGAAAATGAACGAAAATGACAGTTTTTACTCGTTTTTTAACAAAAATTTGGCTTCGTGGGCCTTTGGCACTTTTTTCGGATGACGTCAGCATGATGTCAAGTTTTGTCGCGACACAGGGTACGGAGGTGACATGGCGGATGACAAGGCGGATGACGTCATCAGGGGGGTCAGCGGAGGGTGGTAAGTGGTATTAGCCCGCACTGATTTATCGGCTTATGTGGTATCTGAGGAGGGGCAGCAAACATGCCGGGAGGGCGCAGCATGTCCCTGGTACGGCGGGAATACTGCCGGCTCCCCAGACGGTAAAGTGCAGGCATCGGAGGGCTTCCGATATTGATCTGGGCCGTTGGATGGGGATGCCCAGATCCAATGGTTGGCGGTAAATAGAGTTGGTGGAGGGCTACAGCGCAGGGATCAACATAATAACCATTGATTATTAATATATTGGGGACTCTTTGATTGGTTATCGGGGTGCTTAAAGTATTAATTAACCAGATATTAATTAAACTTGGCATATGCGTGCGCGGGGAGGGTTTTAATATAGTTATTGATTAACCTAGGTCGTTAATCAATCCCGAGGTCGTTGATAGGGTTATTCATAGGTTCCGGATAAACCTTGAATCCCCTTTGATATAGTGTTATGGTTATAGATTAACCAAGGGTGGGATATTAATTTGTTTTTGGGGGTTTTCATATATTTACATAGTATGGGCATGAGGGAGAAATATAGGGGTTTATATAATATGGTTAGTAATTAATATGGGTTTATGGAGGGTAGGCGCTAGGTTACAAAGTGTGATAACTTAGGCTGAGGGGAGAAAAGAATTTTTACACAAGAAATGTGGTTTCGTTTTGCTAAGCAAGAATGTTATACTTCTTAGGCTTTTCATGAAATGGAGTGTTATTTTTTAAGAGTATTGAGTAGATCTCAATATCATTGGGGGGCAGTTAGTGAGTGATTTTGGGAAAAGGGTGAGGGGAAGTTAGACATGCCTCAATTAACTTGTAACCAAACAGGTGCCATGGTACTTATGATAGTAATAAGATGAATCACCTTTAATAGACAAAATTACTCATGAGCATGTTTCTGCAACACCAAAACTGCCTACCCAGCCTATTATATCTAACATTTTTCTTCCTTTATCTTTGGGTGCATTTAAACTAGCAAACCCTTACTCTCTTCTTTTCTTTCAACTGCCAACCTATCTAATTCTACCCTTATTTCTTTCAAGGGCTCAGATTTAGCTGTTGAGCACCTTTGCTTCTCTACCTAGCTATTCACCTACCAAGATTGAACAGTTTGGACAAGTTTCATTCTCTATTTCTAAGACAAGTAAATTCAAACATAAACTAGCCAGGATTAAATTGTTTGGCCATTCATCAATGGTGGCATGAATTAGCAGGTTGAACACCATAAGATCATTGCAAAAATAGAACAATAGTGGTTGTTTTGACTTGCACACTTTCATGGTCTTTTGTTTGGGGTTCACTTCTTTCATTTTTTCCTTTGACCATCTCATTTTTCTTGCTCTTTGATTTTCCTTTTAGGGCACCCCCTCTTTACATTTTTTAACTTTAATTGACTTCTTGCGAATATGGAAAACCTTAGCATCCAGCCAAAGGTATGGACATATTAGATCTCTTCAATGTCAATCATGAAAAATGACACCTATTGGTATATGAACCTAATAGGATCTACTCGAGCTTGCAACTTTGTTCCGCCTCTATGTTGTCAACAACCTTCCTTTCGCATTTGTTTCATCTGGTATGCTACCTTTAGCTGATGTTCATGATGTTTCTCGTTGTAATGTTGCTTCCACCATATGTTTATGTCCTTGTCTACAAACAAATTTATGTCTTCGTGAGTAGGAAATCTCATAGAAACTTGATCAACCACATCCCCAAGTGTGCTTTGAACGGTGTCTTCAACTCTGCTCTCATGGAAACCATTGTACCTATGCTATTGAGAGGCATATGAACAACTGTGATACCTGGAGACATGGAATGGAAAACAATCTGTCAGTCGAAAACCAAAATGAACTTGAGAACTGACTTGCAACATACCTGTGTGACTGATCATGAAGGTCGCACAATTTCAGCTAGGAGATCAGAAGACTAAGTGTCAAAATTGCGCAATGCATAGTTTGGGCTATTAGGAGGCTGACTAACTACTAGAACTACATAATGCATAGTCCAATCTGGTTGTTGACCACTGGAATTACACAATGCACAATCTCAATTGGCAATGGTTGTAGACTTAGTTACTGCATTGTGCAATTCTCTGGGCCAGCAATCACTATCCCTCATATTTGTGCAAAGAATGCATAGAGAATAGCTCCTGGGAAGAAATGTGCATTTCTAAAGAGGAAGACAGAGCCTTCCCTCCTAGTATTATGCAATGCTATCTTGGTGAGACATAGTTTGGGTCGAGGCTTCGCAGACTTGCCGACAATCAACTAAGTGCAAATGTGAAATCGAATGCATGATGATACTAAGTGTAATCATAAGTGAATGATCATGCATGCAAATGGTGAATGACAGATTCAGGAAACAAAATAGAATGCATGTGGGTGAGGCGAGTCGCTGAATTAATGACCAGTTGTGAAAAATAACTTCATGCATGTGACAATAGTGAGATTTTAATGAAAGCTAAAATGGTTTTAGTGCAAGCTAGTGCTCACTGAAATCAAGTAGACAATGCTCATATGAAGCGAAACCCAAAGAGCACCAGAAGTGCAACACAAGACATGGAAAGTGAGCTTACCCCAAAACAGCTGAGCTGAATGTGTTGGCAACTCCTAGATGTGATGTGGGATGTCAGAGCTATAAGGTTGATGTGAGGAATGAGCTCTGTAGCATCCAAATGATGAGTTTTGATAAAATTGAGGTTGTGACATGCATGCCACAAATCTAGGGAGAGTGACACTTGGTGGGAGGTTTCTGAAATGATATTTGCATGCAACCTCCAACTGCCAAAAATAGGTCCCTCAATCAAGGGATGCCTTTGTATGTTGTCTTTGGGGAAGCAATCCATGCATGGAAGTCTCTTTTGCTCAGTCCCGGAGGGAACCAGTCAACTCAGCTGCACATGCAAGAGGTTGCTCAACTACTGGGAGAAAATGCGCATTTCTGGCTGGGAGCTGGGCGGGCTGCTTAGAAGATTTGTGCAATTTCTGGGCAGAGTAGTTGACTGCTGCCAAGATTTGCACAAATTATGGGTTGAGTAGCCTAGCAAGGAAATATTGCGTAATTTTATGGGTGAAGCTTGCTCAGTAGAATTGCCAATTCTGGGGCCGAGTAGGTTTCCAGTCAAGATTGCACAATTTGTAGAGGGAAGGCTAGTTTCCCTCCAAATGTTCGCAAATTCTTGAAGGAGCTACTCAGCTTGTTGTTGGACCAAGTTTGAATGAATAACCTATGAGGGGAATGAATCAAGGTTTGATCAACAAGTTATCTTTCTGCAAGAAAATCACTGGATCTTGTGTACTTGACAAAGAAAGACATGTTGTTGTGAAGGTTGGTAGGGAGGTTCCAAAACGAAGCTAAGGAAAAATTTTGGAGGGTGGTTGTAGCCGCTACAACACTTTGCTGGACTAAGGCACAACTAGTGAGAATATTGGATAGCTAAGGTTCAGTGGCCAAATGGACTTGGATCATTGATAGAGGAAGTGCTACATATCGGCAATCAAAGGACTGGGCAGGTAGAGGGTACAATCTAGAGGTGATGATAGAGCGCGTTATAACCAGATGGTCAAAGTATATTGTTAAGGATAGATTGGTTATCGAGAGATTGGCACCAAACCCCAGTTTTATATTCTTGTACTAGTGGATATTTGAGGGACATTATCCCTAGTATGGGAGTCCTCAACCATTGTATTATTTAGTTTAATTAATATAACGAAGTTGGATTGAAAATTGTAAAAAAATTTCTACATTTTTTGTGTCAGAGATTTAAATTCTATCATAGACACTAAGGTTGTGGAAAAACAACAAGTGTCCCTCTCCCTTGCCCTTTTTTTTGAGTTAGATATCCCCATGTCCTTAAGAATGGTTTGGAGCCTCTTCCCTAGGGTAGTCTTTCAAGCAAAATAAATTACTTGAACAACAGAAAAAACCATAATTTCCACTTAATGCACCATCGATTTATCCTCCTCCATGATGCCAAATACCTTTGCAACCTTACCTTAATCCACACCCTAATCCTTATCCTAGTCCACACCCTAACAACCCTAGTCCAAACACTAAACCTATCCCTTATCCAAACCATAAACCTATCCCTTATCCAAACCCTAAACCTTGCCCTTATTCAAACCTTAGTCCTAGCCCTCCCAAACCCTAATCCAAACCAACAGGTTGCACAACAATTTAAAACACCTATTCTTCTAATTGACTCCCTTACTGGGTGAAATGATATACTTTTGAGGTTTGGGGAAGGGGTCGATTTGGAAACATATCCTATCACTACAAAACATTCACCCTAGGAAGATCTAATTCAAATACAAGTAGAGGAGAAATCTATAATTTGAACATATTCTAAAACTATTATTGAAGCTAAAAACCCTAGAAATTCCCTTAATCATTCTTGTTAATATGAAAATACGATATATGAGCCTGAACTTGAGGAATTTTTCTTTTTCCTTTCACCAAATCCCTTATGCCTCCAAGTGACCTGAACTTAGACAATGATCTGAAATGGAGCAGATTAGTAATTATGTGTTAATTCCCCATTCAAAATAAAACCCAAGATGCTTATCATTTTCTTATCAAGTGCTTAAGGATTTAGAATTTTTGCTTAATTAACTTATTCCCATGAGAGTTTCTTATGTAAATGTTATAAACAATTTAACATAAAATATATGCTAAATAGCAACAAATAACAGCAAAGAACATCAAAATACAACACACAACACAGAGATTTGATGAGGAGTTCACCCCTCCTGGGCTACGTTTCCTTGGTCCAGCTTCCAATACTTGGGCCTCTTTATTATGCTCAAAATTACAACAAAAGTGTGTTAAAAATGCTCAAATGCCTCTTAAAATTGTCTAAATGAGTTCAAAATAGCGAAAATTTCTAGAATTAACTCTTTTTACATCTAATTTACATAAGAACTAAAGAAGTTATGACTTCTCCTAGTTTTCCCACTATTCATTCCACAATTTTCTCCACATCAGGCATGACCCTACAAATTAACCCCAAAAACCGCTAACTGGATGAAAATTTAACTGCAAGTGGGTCATAATATGTTGCCCAAACCGCAAATCGCAATCGGCAAGGACTGGTGGGTTTAAGGTTTGTGAACATAGCAATGATGTGTGATTGTGATGTGCGTGGACCCGATGGGAGTATTAACTGGAGCTTATAACCTTATCACATCGGGGATATTGTAATCGGTAGAAAACTAATGGTCTTGGATATGTGAGACTATGCAGTATTACGATTTTTTATTGCGATATTGAATCGCAACCCTGATCTCACTGGGGGCCAATTATATCATACTTCACTCCCTTAGCCGATGTGCGATTACGATTTATCGCATTGCAATCATTCCCTACTCGAGGGTTGATTCTTTAACACATTTTCTTGTGAATTACAATTGCAATATGCGGGGGCCAATGGAGGCTTACCACTTGGCACCTCCTCATTCATAGAAGGGTCTGCCACATCATCCAATCTTGTCATGTGTCTAAATCAAACATGAACTTTGACTTGCTCTAACTTTTGCATATGAGCTTGAATTTGAGTTTCGTTTGCACTATTGGAATCTGAGCTCTTCGATCTAAAGCTAAGTTTAACAAAATTATGAAACATTGATTTTTGAGCATAAATTTGAGCACCTAATCACTCCTCCCCACTTGAAGATTTTGGACCCCAAAAGATTATATTCAGTTATTGAACATGAGGGTATTGTTCCCTCACCTTCCTCTCTTCAATCCATTTGGCCTTTGATGGATTTTTACCTTTGAGAACCACTCGAAGATAATCAAAATTTCCCCTCTTTGATGACCTCATTCTTTTGTTAAGTATGGAATTTTGCTAAAGCTCATCAAGAAATTTTGGAGAAAAATCTTCAATTGATGGAATTTGTACACTTTCTCCTTGATCTTCAGTCAAAGTATGCTCATAAAATCTCCAATTTTCAACATTAACAACGGAATAAATTTTCATATATGAAGGAAAATCAAGCTTGAAAGCATTATTACCAATCTTTTCCAGAATTTCAAATAGACCATAACAGATTGGTTTCAACTTTTTACCTTCACCTTGAAGCCTTTCCTTGCTAATGTAAAGCCAAACTTCATCACCTATTTGAAATTGATTATCCACACGATGCTTATTATGCCTTTCCGTATACTTGCCTCGACTCTTTTCTAGTTGTTCTTGAACTGTTTGGTGAATCAACTGAATTGTCTCAATGAATTTCTTTGCTCTATCTATTTCGCTATGTCCATCTACAACTACATATTTCACAAAGATGAAATCCATAGGATATTTAGGCAAATAACCAAGACATGTCTCAAAAGGTGAAGTTATAGTAGAAGAGTGTTTTTCTTGGTTGTAAGCATGTTGAATATAATGCAACTGTTCATCCCACAACTTAGGATGTTTGCTGCAATAACCTCTTAGAAAATGAATAACTGTCTTGTTCACCACTTCAGTTTGACCATCTATTTGTGGATGGAAGGCTGTACTTTTCTTCAACATGGTGCCCATCAAGTTCCATAAATTTGACCAAAAATTCTCAACAAATCGAGAATCACGATCACTTACAATAGAAGTAGGTAATCCAAAATGAACCCATACATTTTTAAAGAAAAGTTGAGTTGTTTGTTCAACTATAATTTGTTTTTTAAAAGGCATTAATATGCACATCTTGATGAACCTATCCACAACTAGGTACAAATAATCATGACCTTTTCTTGATAAAGGAAGACCTCCTAAAAAATCCATAGAAACGCTCTCCCATAGACTTGAAGGCTCTGGAAGTGGTGTGTACAATCCTAGTTTCCTATTACTAGGCTTACTGACTACACATAATGAACAACCCCTGATAAAACATGACACACTTTTAAGCATACGAGGCCAATAAAAATACCTCTGAAGATTTTCCATTGTTTTAATTACACAGAAATGTCCAACAATAAGAGAAGTGTGCACTTCCCTTGTGACATTTAGTCTCTCCTTGTGGAACACAAAGTTTTCCCAAATGATAGAATAGATTATCAAGTACATGGTATTTTAATTCCTCAACTTGGTGGCCTTGACTCAAGTTTGAATATACCTCTTGAAAGTCAGCATCATGTGTTTATTGTTCAACATAACTTTCAAGAAAAACATAATGCTTCTTGAGTAAAATGGCTACATTAACAACCAATCTAGAAAGCATATGAGAAATTCTGTTATAAATAAATTTCTTGTACCTGATTACTGAGTGGAATTTATGTAAGAATACCATCCAACGAAAGTGCCTTGATTACTACAATTTTGTTTGAAATTGTAGATACTGCAAAGGTTGATGATCAGTGTGAGTAATGGTTTCTTTTCCCATTAAGTAATGCTTCCATTTCTTCACACTTTGCACCAATGTGTAAATCTCTTTATCATACATAGGATAGTTAATAACAACACCATTAAAAATCTCATAATGAAATGAAATGAGCTTACCATGCTGTAAAATAACTACACCCATGGCGTAGTCACTTGCATCTGTTTGTATTTGAAATGGCTATTTCAAGTCCGAAAATGCTGAAACTGGGGCTGAATTGGTCTTTTGTTTTAAAACATCAAATTCTTTTTGTTGTTTTCCTCCCCACTGGAAGAAAACATTCACGTTGGTCAAAGCATGTAGTGGAGCTGTTATGGAAGAGAAATTGGCAATGAACTTCCTCCATTATTGCGTTGCTCCCAGAAAAATTCTTACTTCTGTGACTGATTTGGGTATTGGCCAATTCACAATGACTGAAACTTTAGAGAGGTCAATCTTCATCTCACTTCCTCCAACTATGTGGGCCAAATACACTAAGGAAGTTTTCCTGAATTCACATTTAGACATCTTAAAAAATAATTGTTCTTTTTTCAAGACATCCAACACTTTCCTCACATGCTTGACATGCTCTTCTTGTGATTTTCTGAATATCAAAATATCATCTAAATAGACAATTACAAACTCATCAAGAAAGGATCTTAAAACATCATTCATAACTCTCATGAATGTAGTTGGAGTGTTGCAAAGACCGAAAGGAATAACCAGCCACTCAAACAATCCATGTTAGGTTTTAAAAGAAGTCTTCCAAATATCCTCCTCAGCTATTCTAACTTGATGATATCACTTCTCAAGTCTAATTTAGTGAAATATTTTTCATTCTTCAATTGATCTAGCAAATCATCTATTCTAGGCAATGGGTATTGATTCTTTATGGTAATTTTATTCAAAGCTCGATAATCTACACACATGCACTAGGTTCCATCTTTCTTGGGTCCCAAAACAATTGGTGAACCACATGGCAAAGTAGAGGGACAAATTACACCTTTATCTAACAATTCTTGGACTTATCTCTTAATTTCTAAACTTTCCAGAATTGACATTCGATACGTACCGATATTCGGGAGTGGACAGTCTTGTTGTAGCTAAATTTTGACTTGAATTCCCCTTTTTGGTGGACATCCCTTCGGTTCTTGAAACATATCTCCATATTGATTGGACCACATCAACCAAAACAGCTTTTAGCTTCACGTCATAGCTTGCAAAGGATTCACGCTCCGTGTCATTCATCTTCTTTATCATAAGGAGCATGAGATTCTTGCTGGAATTGACCATTCGCTTCATTTGCCTTGTGCTTGCTAAAGAAAAATTAAGATTTATACGATGGGATCGTACAATATACTCCACTCCATGTTTGAACAAATGATATCTCTTCTCAAATATATGGAAAACAACTTTCTGGTCATAAAGATACGGGTTACCCAACACAATTCCAGAAATATCTAGCAACAATACATCTAATTTGACTTCATCAATGAAATTGGAAGTAATAGAAAACCTGAAAACACATTTCCTTGTGACCTGAAGATTTTCATCCTTGGTTATCCAACCCAACAGATATGATTTATGATGAGGCATAGTTTCCAGATTCAACTTCTTGACCAAGTTTGTAGAAATTAAATTTTCCTGGGATCCACTGTCAAGCAACGTATCAATGTTGGTGTGTTTGGAAATAACTCTAATATGGAATAACTCAATTCTATTTTCTTCATTTGAAGCATTTTTGGAGTTATTTGTTGTGTTGGTGCTTGCCACGACTTCCTCTTTGCTTTTTTTTTTTCCATGGCTTTTCCTTTAGTGACTGTGGCTGCAATCTTTGTTTCATCACCCGAGTCGAAACCCAAGGCTTGTTGTACAACAATGTTTGTCTTATGTTTCCCTTTATTGTTAAATTTATTCAGTCTTAATTCAAGATGAAGCTTTCAACAATGCGCTTCATCATGATCCTCTTTGGAACAATTCTTGCACACGGGTTTCTCCCCTTAAAGCATTTTTCCTCTGCTTTTCTTTAGATTCCTTTCTTGTTTCACCACTCTGGAATGGCTTCTTCTTACCTTCTTCTTGTACATTTTCCCCTCTTGCTTCGAGGTGTGTAGCTTGAGCATAAACCTAATCAAGATTCATGGGATTAAACATAATAATGGTGTGTCAAATATAGCTATGCAAACCTCTTATGTATTTCAACAAAGTATCTTGTGACTGCAAGTCTACTCCTAGCATAAGAGCTCTTCTCCTAAACTCCTGAGTATACTCTTGCACATTTTAACCTTTTAACTGTCTGAAATTTTTCCAATTCATGATATATTTTTTCATATGAGCTAAAGGGTAGAATTGTCTTTTTATAATAGCAATGAAACCCAACCAAGTAATATAGATCTTACCATGTTTTTTGATCTCATCTTGAGTCCTTACTTCCCACCAAATGAGTGTTGCACTCTCCATTCTCAATGAAGCCAACTGGATTTTGATATCATCCTCTTGAAGGTTCTGAATTATACAATACACCTCCAACTAACAAATCTAATTATCAAGTTTCTCTACTTCCACTTCACCATTATACATGGGCAACTCGAATTTAACATCCAGTTTTAGAAACATCAATTTACCAATTCCTTTTGAAGAACGATGATGAGTATGAGTAAGGGTTGTAATAGTGGAAGAGTGTGAAGATGCTTGTGAAGAAGAACTTGAAGAATATGGTGGAGAGGGTGGAGGTTAGTCTCCACTCCCATTACCTTCTCCTGAAGAGCCTTCTCCTTTGGGAGGTTTTGAAATTTCTCCTTGCAGCATGTTATTCCTCTCTTCATAGAGTACCTTCACCATCTTTGTCATATCAAAGAAATCCTTTCTGGAGGTCTTCTCATATTTTGTCATGTTTTTAGGTTCTCCTTCATGAGACATGATCTCTGGAGTCTCAATTGCAACTTGAGGATGTATTGACATAGAATATTTTGGAAATCTTTCTCTTCTTCCACTTGAGCTAACTACAGGGCTTTCAACCAGCTTTCCTTAACCTCTTTTGAGTTTTAACCTTGTTAGCATGACATAAAACTAGAAAACAATACTCCTTTGCACAAAAAATTTAGTAAGAAAAATCCATTGCTCTAATACTAACTTGATCTGAAATGGATCTAATTCCCAATTCATAATAAAACCCAAGATGATTATCATTCGCTTATAAAGTGCTTAAGGATTCACCATTTTTCCTTAATTAATTGATTCCCATGAGAGCTTCTTATGTAAATGTTATAAATAATTTAACATAAAACATATGTTGAACAACAGCAAAATAACGGAAATCAACATCAAAATACAACACACAACATAGATATTTGATGAGGATTTCACACCTCTTGGGCTACGTCTCCTTGGTTTAGGTTCCAATGCTTAGGCCTCTCTATTATGCTCAAAATTACAACAAAATTGTGTTTACAATGCTTAGATGCCTCTAAAATTGTCTCAATGCATTTAAAATAGCCAAAAATGCTAGAATTGACTCTTTTTGTACCTAATTTGATAAGAACTAAAGAAGTTATGACTTCTCCTAGTTTTTCCACTATTCGTTCCACAATTTGCTCCACATCTGGCATGATCCTACAAATTAGCCCCCAAAACCGCTAACTAGGTGAAAATTTCGTCGGGCGGCGGGCCATAATCTGTCAGTTGAATTGTAAATCACAATTGGCAAAGGCTAGCAGGCTAAAGGTCTGTGAACACAGCAGCGATGTGCGATTGCAATGTACATGGACCCAACGGGAGTATTAACCGTAGCCTATAACCTTATCACATCCGGGATATCACGATCGGTAAAAAATCACTGGTCTTGGATATGCGAGACTGTGTAGTGTTGCAATTTGCATTTGCGATATCTCATCGTAACCCTAATCTCGCCAAGGGACGATTCTGTCGTACTTCACTCCCTTCACCAAAGTGCGATTGTGATTTATCGCATTGCAACCCTTCCCTGCTTAGGGGTTGATTCTTTAACACGATCTACTAGAGAATTGCAATTGCGATATGCAGGGGCCAATGGCAGCTTGCCACTTCGTGCCTCCTCATTTGCTAAAGGGCCTACCATGTCATCCACTCCTACCATGTGTCTAAGTCAAACCTGAACTTTGATTTGCTCTAAATTCTGCATACAAGCTCAGATTTGAGTGTTGTTCACACCGTTGGAATCAAAATGACGAGATCTTTGATCTAATGCTAAGTTTAACAAAATTTCGACACTTTGATTTTTTAGCATAATTTTGAGAACCTAATCAAACAGGAAATTAAAAAATTATAGATATAACCAAAAATATAAAGACGCAGCAAAAATAACATTTCTTTTTTTAATATAAAATACTAAAATATGCTTACAAACATAATAGAAATAAACTAGCTCCGGTGACGGTAGCTTATCTTTGAGAAGATATGTGGTGGCTACATGCTTCTGAACTCTGTTACAATGAAGCTTGAAGGCCTATTTATTATTTAGAAACAATGGAAAACCCTAAACATCTAAAAACCTAACCCTAGGAGATGAAGCGCCAAAACTATGGGCCATGTTTGTGTAAATCGGTACATCAGCTTCCCAGGGTTGTAACTTTGGCATATGATCTTCATTTGACATGCACAATACCTTGTAAAGAAGATATATCCAAGGAATACAACTTTTGATTGGAAAACATCAACGAAAGACTTTTGTTTGCACTAGTTTTCCCAAAAAAACATCATTTAGGGTCTCAAAACGACTTCGGAAGTTCAAGACCCGAAAAACTGCCAAAAATAGTAAATTTGTAGGTTTTAACCCCGTACAAAAATTACCTGCATACGAATTCTAAATCACAGGAAAAATAAAAATGCGAGAGCATAACACATAAAACACATATACACAGAGATTTCCCACTGGATCTCAAAAACGAGACTACCAGCTTGATTTTTCATTATATTCCTTTCAATGTTACAATACATATTTATACATGCCGAAGCATCCAATACCATGGACCGAAAACCATTGCGTCCAAAAAACATGTGCGAAAATCATGCACAAAACCATACGTGGGTCCGCCCAACCTAACATAGGGTCCAAAACCAAAAAATTTTCGGGCCGCTGCCCCGAACCCCATAAAGTGGGGTTACGGGTACCCCTCAAACCCCCCGTTAATTACGTGGAAAGAATATAACACAACCCAACAATATCCCACTTGTTGTTTTCTTTCCACAGGGGGCCACAGGAGAGCTTAGTCATTTTTCCAACCCTGAAACACCCATTGTTTCTCTACACCGAGAGAACTTCTCAGAGCTAACAGATTTTGTCAATGCATCTGCAGAATTCTTCAAAGTGTCCACCTTTACCAGCAACACCTTTTTGTCTTCTATCATATCCCTCACAAAGTGATACTGAACATCAATGTGCTTTGTCTTTGAATGATAAGCAGGGTTCTTTGCCAAGAAATTGCACTTTGGCTGTCACAGTCTATCCTTATAGCTCCCTGTACTAACCCCATACTTGAACACAATCTCTGCAACCAAACTGCTTCCTTGCTTGCATGAGTGGCTGCCAAGTATTCTGCCTCTGTAGTTGATAGTGCCACTACAGATTGTTTCTTACTCATCCAACTGACTGCACCTCCAAATAGGTTAAACACATACCCACTTGTAGATCTTCTCTGATCCAGATCTCCAGCCCAGTCTGCATCAATAAAGCCACGGATATCCAACACTCTGTCCAATCCTGGTCTTCCTTGGTAGCACAAACCATAATCACTAGTGCCACGCAAATACCTGAAAACTCGCTTCACTGCTGTCCAGTGCTCCTTCCCTGTTTTGACATAAACCTGCTCAATACTCCCACTGCATGTGCAATGTCTGGTCTAGTACACACCATGGCATACATCAAGCTACCGACTGCACTTGCATATGGAACACGGGA
>APFE031241006.1:82701-101344 GCA_000404065.3 Pinus taeda | reverse complement strand
AGGGGGGGCTGCCACCCCCCATGTGACCCCCCCACTGCACAATGAAGGGGGGGCTCCGCCCCCCCTCTAACCCCCTGGTTCACTACGTAGGTTAGTCGTGGAAAGAATATAACACAACCCAACAAAATTGTGCTACAATTAAGGAAATTAAAAAACTAAAAGTGATAGTGGTGAGGGTCCAAATGGAGTAGGTAGGTGACCAAAATATCCACCCAGATCATTCCTTCCCCCTTAGGAAGCAATGGTCCCCATTACATTGAGTGCCTCCATGAAATGGGGAAGCTTTCGCTGAACTTGGTCCCTGGTGAGCCACTTGACTTAGTGAAGGAGTTGGTCAGTTTTGAAAACCCAATATAGTTGGAGCTTTGAATGGAGAGTGTTCTTGATCTATGTGTCCATGATCCGATCAATTGTGACCTGTTCCATGCAATCTAGGTTTAGCTCTCTTGGTGTGAGTTGTTTTGTAATGTCAGATGTGTCCAACAAAGGTGGATAATATGGTCGAAGGCGATCTACATTGAACACTAGGTGTAGACCAAGGAACGGTGGAATGACGAAGAAATTGTTCTGTACAACCTTGGTGATGGTGTATGACCCATATCATAGTGGGAAAGCTTGCGGTGGGGTCTAGCGAGGTGCTCCTTCTGCAAATGTAGCCAAGCTTTTTCGCCCAACTGGAACTTGTGCAACACCCTATGTTGATCACGGTGTTGCTTGTACTTAGCATTGGATTTTCTAATATATCATGGACCTACTTGTGGATGTGTTGAATGCACTCAATGAAGTTGTTAGCTCAGTCAGCTTCAAACTAGACATGAGCCAAATCTGCCTGAGTAGTTGGAAATGGTATGGCCACATCAATGGGACATAATGGTTGAAATCCCAGTCCTACCTGAAAGGGCTTGTGGCTTGTTGAGCTGTGGAGAGCTCTATTGTAGCTGTGTTGGACATCAAGGAGGATTTCATCCCATGTATGTGGATGCTTCATGTTGTACATGTATAGAATGTGTATGATCATCCTATTGATGGCCTCTATTTAGTCATCAATTTGGGGATGGAAAGTTGTGCACTTGGTGATTTTGGTATCCAGCATTGTCAAGAGACTTGACCAAAATGCACTTTAGAATATGTTGTCCTGATATGAGATAATGGACTGTGGGATCCCAAAGTGTACCCAAACTGGCTCAAAGAAGAGCTTAACAATGACATTTGTTGTGATACTCTTCTTGTAGACCACCATAATGGCCATCTTAGAGAATATGTCAATGACCATGAAAACGCAATTGTTGCCATGCTTAGTAGAAGGAAGGCCTGACATATAATCCAAGGAGATGGATTCCAAAAGTTGAATAGGAAAAGGAAAAGGAGTATATATGCCTTGTGTCTTGATGGTTGGTTTGGCAATGGTGCAAGATTTAATGTACTTCCCAACATCCTGACGAAGGTTCGACCAATAAAAATACTTATGCAGTACTTCCATTATTTTCTCTACTTTGAAACGTCCAATGACTTGACTATAGTGCACCTCCCAAATCATCTTGGAACACTCACTTGAAGGAACACAAATGTATCCTAGGTGGCATAATAGTGCATCCTGGAGGTGAAAATTTACCTTCTAGGAGTGTCTAGTATGTGTTGCCGAATTATGGACTACTCTCGTAAAGATGCAGCCACCCCGAAGTCTATGCCCACAGGAGTCAAGCATAGTGATTATCACCATGACTGTTGATCGGCTGAGGCACTCTACAACATTATTGGTGTTCCCTTTCTTGTACTTAATGTTCAAATGGAATTTCTATAGGTATGTGGACCATTTCTGATGGTGATCATTCTACAACTTCCCTTGTGTCTGTATGAACTACAGGGATTAGTGGTATATGTGGATGATCGTTTCCTTCCCCATAATGTAATGCTTCCATTGATGATAGGCCTGCATAATGGAATACATTTATTTGTCATAGGTTGGATACTTTTGGACTGTGTCTGAAAATGTCTAACTATGGTAAGCCACTAGATGTCCCTGTTGAGTAAGAACTACACCAATAGCATAGTCGGAGGCATCTGTCTCAATCTCAAATGGTTGTTGCAGGTCTGGTAATGTTAGCACTGGTGTAGAGTAGAGGCATTCCTTTAACTCAAAAAATTCCTTTTGTTGGGTATTAGACCAAAATAAAAATCTTCCACTCCGCCCTTGGTGACTTGACTTAAAGGCTAAGTGATATGAGAGAACCCCAATAGAACCTGCTATAAAAATTGGCAAGGCCCAGAAAGTTGTGGAGCTTTGTTAGAGCGGTTGGGGCTAGGCAATACCGAATGAGTTATATCTTGGCTAGGTCCACATGCACACCCTGCTCATCAATGATGTACCCCAAATATTGAACCTGGGTCATCCCAAAAGTGCATTTCTCTAGATTGGAACACAACTTGTGTTGTCACAAGGTTTGAAGAACCTATTGAATATGGTGGAGGTGCTCTTCCCAACTCTAGCTGAAGCTCAAGATGTCATCTAGATACACCACCATGAATTTATTGGTGAAGGGTCGCAATATTTATTCCATCAATATCATAAAGGTTTCGAGAGCATTGGTCAATCCGAAAGGCATGACCAACCATTCGAAAAGGCCCTCCTTGGATTTGAAGGTAGTACTCCATACATTGGAGGGTTCGATAAGCACCTGGTGATAATCAGACTCCAATTCAATCTTGTTGAAATATTTGACCCCCTTGAGCTGGTCCAAAAGGTCATCAATCCATGGGATTGGGTACCAATTCCTGTCCCCTCATCTTTCTTCTCTTCCTTCATGGGAGCCCATCGGGATTTGTGAGGCTCGTCTTACAAAGGTTCGACCAGTTTGAACCCTAACTCCTTATATCCCGACCTCGTTGGGGACATGCAAAGAAAAACATAGAAAGAGAAGATCGCTCTAATACCACTAATCCAAAGTTAAACAAGAATGCAAAAAATCATAGATATAACCATCAATATAGAGATGCAGCAGAAATAACACATCATTTCATTAATATCAAATACTGAAATATGCTTACAAAGAGATTAGAAATAAACTAGCTCAGGTGATGGTAGCTTATATTTGAGAAGCGATGTGGCAAATAAATGCCTCTGAACTGTGTTACATTGAGGCTCGAAGGCGTATTTATTATTTATAAATAATTGAAAATCCTAATCATCCAAAAACCTAACCCTAGGAGATGAAGCACGAAAAATAAGGGGTCCTTTTGGGTAAATTGGTACATCAACTTCCCAAGGCCGTAACTTTGGCATACGATCTCTGTTTGACACGCACAATACCTCATTAGAAATATCTATTTGAGGACTACAACTTTTTTGTGGGAAACATCAATTGATTACTCGTGTTTTCACCTATTTTCCTAAAAAACGTTGTTTAGGGCCTCAAAACAACTCTAGAAGTTCAGGACCCAAAAAACTACCAAAAATAGTAAATTGTGCTACAATTAAGGAAACTGAAAAAATGAAAGAGACAATGGTGGGGGTCTAAGTGAAGTACGCGAGTGGCCACAAATATCCACCTGGATCACCAAGAAAGTGATTATCAAGTTGTGGAAGACTTGCATGAGTTGGAGGATTGTGAATATGTGGATCCAATTGAAGAATGGTTTCAACCAATTGTCAGGACACCTCATTCTGTCATCATTTGACAAATATTGGTACCATATCAATTAAAGCATTTGGTTTTTCATACTCTGATGTGCATTGAAGTTTACTTTTTAAAATGAAGTGTGAGTGTATTTATCATTTTTTACACACATCGCTACATTGGAAGTGCTCCTACACTTGAAGGAGGTCTTTCTCTCTTTAAATTAGGATAGGGTAGTATAGGAAAAAAAATGCCATCTAAAATAAAATTGTTACAACACCACTCTTGAAACTACAATTCCTAAGGCTAGCTATTGAATTTTTGTCATTATGCACTCTTATGGTAAGACTTGTTAGAAGCAATTCACTCTTAATGCCTTATATTTTGTAAAGTGACTTTGATTATTGGCTGATATTATTCATTGGCTCAGTTAGGGGAATTTTTATTGCTATGTTTAATATTTTCCATTCATAAGCTTAAAAACCTACTTCTGGCCTATTCATTTTAAAACACTGTCATCCAAGAAAACTTTTCAAGTTTCCCTTCAAAGGTATTGATGAAAAACCTCGTGTGGTGGACCACTCCTATAAAACCCTAATGAGATATCATGAGAACCCTAGCATGATCAACCCGAGCAATATTTTAGTCATTATCTAATATGTTTCTTTAAAATGATTCTTTCAGGTAGAAGGACCAGCTAGTAAATATTAGTAATTAAAAACTTTTCACACCATCCTATGCTCTTAAGGAGCATAGTTTCCTCCCCACCTATTAAGTAACATATCTAAGGTTAATCATAATAATATTTTATTTTAAAAAGGATCAATTGAGGGATATGAGGTATCATTACGAGCCGACATACCATGATCGTGGGTCCTAATGAGAATGAAGTTACCTCTACTGGTCACCAAGCCAGGGTAATGGATTTCAGTTGAAAAGCTGTAAGATAGGAGGCCTCATCACAAGCTAACTTGCTCATTCTTGTAAATTCTTATGAATGGCACGATTGTTAGCTGGTTACCAAGTCAAGACAGTGGCCTTCAGTTAATTTCTAAACTAATGTAAATGCTTTTAAATGATTATAAATCTATATCTAATAGATGGGACACATACATTTCATGGGGTCAAAAGGAATCCCTATTGAGGCTATAGATGCCTGCTGGTAGTAGGGTCATGCATATGGTATTAATGTTGATTTTACACTATGATTTATGTGGTTGTTTTTTTCATTCCTTGAACTCATTATCATATATCTCTGAGAATGGATTTAAGATCCTTTCAATAGTGTGATTTAGAGTTCCGTCTTTCAGAAATATGAAGGTTTTCATGGATGTAGGACCTCAGAGCAATTGATTCACTTTTCTTAAATAAGAGAAGCTTTAGCTACATGCTTGGATAATGGTAAGATGGTCATCCTGGGAAGGTATCATTTTGTCATTGCTCTTTTCCCTTTTTCCATCCATTTTAATGCCTTGGATTTCAAATAATGTCACTTATATTTATAATAATGAGGTTATTGAAAGTGAAGACCTGCTGATTTGGACTGCTCTTGAGATGCTTTGTGATTTTTTTATGGTTGGCTATTTCATGATAACACTATCCTTGTAGTAAAAACATTGTTAAGCATTCTTACGGAAACCCCAAAACTCAATTTTCTTTTAGATCAATCTTAATGAATAAATAATTTGACACAAAAACCAACCAACATGCATTTTTTACCAGAACAATTATATCTAGCAGAGGAATTTTTGGTTACATAGAATTGTATGAAGTACATCATTGTGAGTGCAAGGTCATTCATAGATGTTTTAATATTGTTTTTTTGCAAGGGAGTGACAATAAAATAATTGATTCGCTTGCTTGAGGACTTACAAGATGATTGGCATGGGGGATGTCCGACTTCCATTTTTTTTGGTTTACATCACTTTTTTCTCTAAAATTCCTCATGTTTTGACTCGGTTCCTAGGGTTTCTCTCATCATTTTGTGCATTATAAAACAAATATTAACTATTTGGCACATTTCAATTGTTTCAAAAATATTTAAAATAGTCAAGTCTAAAAATGTATGTGCCAACAGTCATTGCTAAGTGCATGGAAACTACCATTGATCCTACATTCACATTTCTACACTAAATATGTGGACCACTTCATCATCAAAGCTTGCCACAAAGGAAATTTCTAGTTAGAAATACAAGAATTTATTTGAGAATATTTTGGAGCAAGTTGACAGTTAAAGACACACTTATTGTTAGTTGATCTACTCATGCATGAGTCTTAGGTTCCTGCACCAATTTGGGGGCTTCGACGTATTGACACATTTTTTGGGAAATACAAGAATTTTTTTTATCTAAAATGATGTTTTAGCACCTCCACATGAGTTATAATGCACCCAGGTCACACGTGTGGGTTTCTAGAAGCAAAGTAATAAATCAACTCAAAATTCACATAGTTTTCAAACCAGCAACTTTGTCTTGGATTTACATGTAGATGAAAGAAAATATCGAAATTATGAAACACGGGTTTTGTTCCCAGCATGGGAAATTAACTACACTTGATATGGTTTTTCAAAATTCATCATGGTTTGGGATATCTAAAGGGGTCTTTGAGATAGATTTGTAAAATATCATGTTAAACCCAAATTTGTAAAATTATCCAAACTTTCAACTTCATGCATGATTTCCAAGGCAATTAAGTTGAGTTAGAAAATTCCAAGATAGGTATTTATTTAAAACGTGGAAAATTAGGCTCCCTACGAACAGTTTTCCAAAATTCATAAGGGTTTGAGACTTACATGGGATTATTTAAGGCAAATTTGTTAAAAATGTAGAAATTTCCAAAATTGAGAAATTGGGATGTTAGAACCAAAAGCTGCCTTGTAACCTCATAGAAAGCCTACCCATGGTCTGTGAGAGGAGAGGATGTTGTTTTAATTCCATATTGCTGTTAGGAGCTGGGAGGACATGGCCTGAGATGTAAAAGATAAATTATCATACAATATACAAGAATCATGACCATGTTTCATTCTATTTATTTGTGCACTGTAACTTTAATTTTGTCTATGTGATTTAGATTTCTCACAGATGGGACAATCTGGTTGGTTTGGCCCACCAACCCATCTTGTCATCCTCCATCTTTAGTTTGTCTGCTCAATAATCTGCAGATCTATTATTTGGTATTGTTGCTTATGATTTATGTGTCCTAACTATGTTGATTGATTTCAGATTTAAGAGTTTTTAGAGTAAAATTTATATGCCTTATTTTATTTCTTGCTTTCTTATTTTATATGATATATAGAGATGTTTTAATTATGAGCATGGTGTATTTTCATGAAAATCATTGTTGTGTGGATATCATAAGCCACCATACAAATTTCATGTGTGTATTACAATGATCCTCTATTCTATAAATTGCTCTCATGGTTTTTAACGTTTGTTTAGGATTTGTTGAGAAATGGCAACAGGAAATTCCAGTTTAAATTTGTCCTTGAATTTAAACTGTGAATTAAAATCCAATTCTATTCTCATAGAAACTTGTAGTGAATTAACTTTAATTAACATAATTAGCTTAGGAATTCTGAGTTTGAAGTTTTGTTGAAGTCATGTATATGTTCTCCCTAAATTTTAAAGGTCTAGTATGAGTTTAAATTGAGTTGGAAATTATATCACTTGGTTTACTGAGTTAAGTTCAGTTAAATTAGTTCCAAATTTTTTGAGGAACTAATAGAGAGTTAATGGTTAGTTGGTGCACTAGTGCATCTACACTTGTCACTCTAGTTAACTAAAGATTCCCTCATCAGAAACTCATGCATGTCAGTTTAGAGAAAGACCCAACTGAGACTAGAGTGCAGGGACAATGTACTATAAGTGGTATTATTTACTGGAGTGTAAATATCATGCATGCATCAAAGATTGATCCTATGTTTGGATTGCATAGTTTTGGAAGCATGAATTCCCTTTAGATACGAGCTATTCATCCTAGGAATTACATAAGAGATTAGGAGGTTGGAGAATTGTAGAATTGGCTAAGTGTTGGCGAAGAGCTAGCTTGTGAGCTGAGAGAGTTGAGCATACTTGTGCGGAATCGTTCTAGTAAGAAAAATATTTGTATCTTCACTCATATTTATGATTTATGCAATACAAATAGTGTGATTTTGAGCAGTGGCTTTCCCTAGATACACCTTATGTTATGTGCCATTAATTTGTCTTGTTCTTGTTCATATTGTTTTCATCGATCTATTGTTTTTTCTAGTTGAAAGTAGAAGTAGATTCTTGTCATGTGCTTTAGTTAAATGCATGAGCTTGTGAATCTACATGATTTTCTACATAGGATCGAAGTTGAGAACATTATACTAGAGGATATTTCGAAGGTTTGAGTTTTGGGTTACATGTGAAATTCGAATTTGAAATACATACTTCAGGATTGACAGATGGTGTTCTATGGTTTGCAGCTCGAGTATTCCTTGGAAGGCATCTTGAATTTTATAGCGTGGAGGGCCAGAATGAAGGTTTTTCTAGAGGATAATGGCTTGAAGGAATTCATTGATCAAGAAATTCCTAAGCCAAGAGCATCAGATGCACAAAATTTCACCGAATGGAAGAAGTGTGTGGCAAACACAAGGTTGATAATACGTGAGGGGGTTTGAAACCACATTGTCTCAAGTCTTCATGGTAAGGAAACTCTGTATGCTATGTGGAAATCATTGAGAGACTTGTATTAGAACAAAAATGACCAAAGGAAATTGGCACTGAAGGACAAACTTCGAAATATAAAAAATGGAGAAAGGCGAGATGATTCCAAAATACTTGACCAAGTTCACTCAGTGTTGTGATGAACTTGGAAGTGTTAGAATCATGGTTGTCGAGGATGATATGGTTAGTCTTTCTCTTCTAAGACTCCCAAAGAGTTGGAATAGTTATCAGGATTTTTTCAATGGTCAAGAGAATCTGTCAGATTGGGAACGATTGTGGTTGGATTTGATGCAGGAGGAGATCAGGAGGAACACTAGGGATGGATCTTCATTAAATACTGATGATGAAGAGAATTGTGCCTTAGCGATTAAGGAAAATAAGGATAAATGGAAACATTCCCATTAGAAATTGGATTCTTATCGTGGAGGTAAGAAGAAACACATGACGAAAATTAAGTGCTTTCATTGTCATGAGTTCGGCCATTTTTCTACAAATTGTCCACTCAAGAATTCCAAGAAGAAGTCCTCAGGAGGAGTTGCAGGTGACGCTTTGGCCTCTTAATTCGAATTGGAATTTTCCCTCATTGTATGCATGGTGTTATCAATGATGGGAAGTGTATGCTACTTAGACAATGGAGCTTCATTCTACATGACTAGCGACAAAGATTTATTCAATGACCTAGAGGAGAAAGATCTCTAAATTCATACGGAGATGGGTGATGATGGGAATTATAGTGTTATGAGATTGGGTACGATTACTTTTCAGAGAGAGCATGGGGCTCTAGTCACCTTGAAGAATGTTATCTATATGCCCGGGATGAAGAAGAATTTGGTATCCAGATCTTCTCGAAAGGAAAAGCACTCCTTCAACACATAACCACGGGTCAAGTAAACAACATAGGGATTCAGGTGAAGAATATCTATAAGATGGAGGTAGAGGAGTGTGTTTCTTTGAGCACAAAAGTAGAAAGGATGCAAAGCTGAGATGTTGGCGAGTTATGGCATAGGCGATTGGGCCACTTGCATCATGGGGCTTTCAAGATATTGTAGCAGATCTCTACTGGTCTTCCAAAAGGTATGCTTGAGAAAGTTGATACATGCAAGGGGTGTACTTTGGCAAAATACACCAATTCTTCCTTTCACGATAGAGACATTAGATCATAGGCTATTCTAGAGAAAGTCCATTAAGATGTGTGTGAACCATTCTTGACAACATCCACGGCCAAACACAAGTATTATGTTATATTTATTGATGACTATTCTTGTAAATGTTAGATATTTTCATGTTGAAAAAGGATCAAACTTTCACAAAGTTTTCTGAGTTTAAAGAATTGGTGGAGAAAGAGTCAGGCGAGAATTTTAAAGCTCTACAGAGTGATAATGATGGTGAGTATGTCTCAAATGAGTTAAAGAAATTTTGTGTAGTGGAAGGGATTAAATAGAAGTTAACAGCACCCCATAACCCTCGGAAAAATGGGGTGACTGAGAGGAAGAACATAAGCATGGTAGGGGTAGTGAGGGAAATGTTGCATGATCAGGGCCTACCACTACACTTATGGGCTAAGGCATGCAACACAATGGTTTATGTTCAGAATCATAGCCCACATTGGATACTTGAGATGAAGACACGAGAGGAGCCTTATTCTAGTAAGGGGCCAGATGTTGGTCACTTTAGGATTTTTGGGTCATCGATATATTTCCATGTGACCAAATATGCCCGGAATAAGCTTGAGTTGACATCAGAGTTGGGGATATTTTTGGGGTACACTGATACACTTCACAACTATTTGGTTTACTTTTCGACCATCAGGATGACAGTGGTTCACATGGATGTCAAATTTTATGAGGAGAAGGCCATGCAAGTTTCCCTTGAGAGGGAGCTTGAGCTACATGTGGATGAGGAGCTTTAGAGTATTATGGAGTAGCCACATGTAGAGGATCCAGGAGTCTAGACATCCACTCAGGTGGATTCCTCCAAAGAGGGAAGAAAGCGCACCAGAGAGGCTGGCAAATTGTTGGATGATGCACTAGAGAATTTGGGAGCAACCACTTATCAACGCAGGCAAAGGAGGTCATCTGAGAGGTACACTGGATACATGGCTCTTATGGGCGAATGTCTTTTGACAGAGCCATATTATTTTAAGGAAGCAGTGTAGCAGCTAGTTTGGGTTGATGCCATGGTCAAGGAGTATGACTCCATACTTCGTAACAGTGTTTGGGATGTGGTCCCGAGATCGAAGGACAATTCATCGGTTAGCTCCCATTGGCTTTGCAAGGTAAAGAAAGTTATAGATGGTAGTGTGAAGAAGCATAAGAATACATTTGTGTCTCGTGGAATTTCACAGGTAGAGGGGATTGACTATGATGAGAACTTTTCTCCTATTGCAAGGTACTCGTTGACCAAATCTATATTGGCACTATCAGCATAGATGGGTTTGAATATACATCATATGGATGTGAAGACAACCTTCCTTAATGGCATGATTGAGGAAGAAGTGTACATAGAGCAACCTCAAGGTTTTGAAACCTTTAACCGTGAGTCACATGTGTGCCGACTCAGGAGAGCATTGTATGGGTTGAAGCAAGCACCCTGTGCTTGGTACACCAAGATAGATAGCTACTTCATCAGGTTGGGTTTCCCAAAGATTGAAGCGAATACAAACCCACACCACATAGTGATGGAAGGTAAACTGTTGATCATTGTAATTTATGTTAATGATCTAATTCTGATAGGTGATGATCAGTTGATAAAATATTTCAAGGAGGACCTTACAAGAGAGTTTGAGCAAGAGACTTTGAGATGAATAACATGGGGCTCGTGCATTAGTTTCTTAGCATGGAGGTATGGCAAGGAGATGGGGTGTTTTTTGTGTCTCAGGGCAAGTATGCCAACAAGATACTCAGGGAGATTCTAAATGGAGAGCAACAAATCCATGGAGACTCCCCTAGTAGGTAACTGGAGGAAGGAGGATGCTACTTCAGGGGAAGTAGTGGAAGCTATTGCTTATAGAAAGCTTGTGGGTTCACTCAGGTACTTGCTGAACACATGACCAGATATGTCCTATGCAGTTAACCAGCTTAAGCAAGCAATGGTTAGGCCTCCCTAATTGTATTGGAAGGTGGAAAAGCATGTGTTGAGATACCTCAAGGGCACTTCTCGGGATGTATTATGGTACAAATAGACAGAGCGAGTGAATATTCAAGGCTTCACCCATGCATATTTGGCAGGAAGTACATCCGACAGGAAGAGCACATCAGGAGGGATCTTCAGTATTGGGTCAGCAGAAGTTTCTTGGTACAGCAGGAAACAAAGATCGGTTACACTCACTTCGACATAGGTAGAGTAAATGGCTTTGAGTCAAGCAACATGTGATGCCATCTGGATGAGGAAGATCCTGGTTGATCTATTTGGTCATCAAATGGATCCAACTACGATTTACTGTGATAATCAGAGTTGTATCAATCTCTTTGAAAATCCAGTTTCTCATGATCAGTACAAGCATATTAATATTCGATATCATTATCTCAGATATTATGTATCGAGGTGTATTATGTTGTTATAATACATTCCCACAGAGGAGAAAGATGTTGACATTTTGACAAAGGCATTGTTAAAATGTAAATTCGAGTTTCACAGGGACATGATCGGGGTAGCTGATAATCCCTTTCTTGTTGAGAGGGAGTGTTGAGAAATGGAAACAAGAAATTCTAGTTTAAATCTGTCCTTGAATTTAAAATATGAATTAAAATCGAATTCTATTATCATAGAAACTTGTAAATAGTTAATTAAGTTTAATTAACTTAATTAGCTTAGGAATTTTGAGTTGGAAGTATTTCTAAAGTCATATATATGTTCTCCCTAAATTTTACGGGTCCAGTATGAGTTTAAATTGAGTTGGAAATTAGATCACTTAGTTTACTAAGTTAATTTTAGTTAAATTAGTTCCAAACTATTTGAGGAACTAATAGAGAGTTAACAGTTAGTTGGTGCACTAGTGCATCCACAAGTGCCACTCTAGTTACATAAAGATTCCCTCATCAGAAACTCATGCATGTCAGTTTAGAGAAAGACATATCCCTTTAAATACAAGCTATTCATCGTAGGAATTATGCAAGAGATTAGGAGCTTTGAGAGCTGCAGAATTGGATAAGTGTTGGCCAAGAGCTAGCTTGTGAGCTGAGAGAGTTGAGAATACTTGTGCAGAATTGTTCTAGTGCGAATAAGCTTTGTATCTTCACTCATATTTCGGATATATGCAATACAGATAGTGGGGTTTTGAGCAATGGCTTTCCCCAAATACATCTTGTGTTATGTGCCATTGATTTGTCTTCTTCTTGTTCATATTGTTTTCATCGATCTATTGGCTTCCATTGGTTGAAAGTAGAACTAGATTCATGTCATGTGTTTTAGTAAATTGCATGAGCCTGTAAATCTACATGATTTTCCACAAGATTTGGGATGATTTTTTGGGCTAACACTACAAATATACATGATATCTTATAAATTTGGAAGCTCTTTGTCAAAAGAACAACATATGTACTATAATCTAAATCCTCTATTAAGTATCACTCTTTTTTTTGCCAATGTAAGAGTCGTGCCTTCTATTCAAAATGGTCAAAGGATAAAATTACATAAAATACAAACAACCAGAGGCTAAATCTTTTAGCCCTAGGTATAAGCCTCACCAAAGAAATAAACCCGCTAAATATTTCCTAAAGACCTAAACAACAAACCCAAAGTAACTCAAATCCAAAATAAACAATGCGTGAGTGGCCATCCCGATCACCTAGTGACCCATCGTGAAGCTATACATGCTTCAAGACCCGGACCCACCAACTGTTACCGAGAATAATGTCCACTCGGATACTGCTATTCCCACTAAGACTGGTAGCTATCTTAGAAACAAACAAGTAAAGTCTACTTTCGTTTTCCTTTATGAAAATAGACAAGAGGGGAGCCAAGTAGACCAACCTTAGTCTTGCGCTTGATTTCCTCTCCTTCCTGATAGAGCTTCACCACTTCTTCTTCGTCTGCCCAGCTTCAAAGAGCACCTGTGGAATCACAGAAACATACTACTATCAAAGAACAAACATCTATATTCATAAATAACATAGGACCAGATGTGTGTTAACCATGCAAATGCATATATAAACAAGTACACAAGAATGTGGAGGAAAACTTGAATAGCTTTATTAAGATGAAAAGTAGCAAGAGGATTACAACCATATGTTTTGACCCAGCATCATCCTCCAGCTAGAATTCCCTTCTTCACCTCAAGCAAAGCTTAGATCACCCAACACTATGAATGTACACCAGAAAACCGACAACACTTCTCTATAAGATACAAAATTCCAGCCTCTCTGGATCTCTATGATGAGGGATCCATATATAGATGATTATAGGGAGATGAGTCATCTCCTGGGGTCTTGATTAGTGTCCTCTATCTGATAGTTCCTGCTTCCACTTGGAGAATGATGATCTCTTACTCATCCTTGGTCGAAAACAGAGAGGCAAGTGTCATAGGGGAAGCTTCTGGAAGATTCCATGATCTTCCACCTCGCATTTTGTCCTTGCCATTTGTCCATTCCCGACCAACGCGCCCTACAGAGGAGCCATTCAATATGCATCGCACCCTATACACTGGGAAGGTGATATGCATCGTACCCTCTACACTGGGTTTTCGGTATGGTCCAGTTTTGACCATTTATGAGCAGTTTTTAGTGGAGAACTTTTGGGAGATGATGTAATCAACTGACCTTGTTCCTTTAGGCAGTGAAGCAACACTTTTAGGGACTTAGGATCCCTCAGTTTATGGACATTTATAATTGGGTTTGAAGTTCCCAAAAATGTCTATAACACCAACATGCACGATGTTCGTTGATTGTTGATTCTCCTCGCCTGATCCAACGACGGAGGATCATATAGCATGAACTAAAAGCTCAGAGAATTACTGCACGATGAGGGCCATATTCTCTCCCCAACCTTGGCCACGTGTTGCATGGTAAGTGGAATTGCTTCCAACTCCGAAAAATGGCTCATGGCTTTAAGGGCATGCGATGGATCGGAAACCACCCTGAGGGAGGTATTAACACCACCGGAAGTAATGCGGGAGATTTTGAGTCTGCTGAGAAAGTAGGGACTCTATTCCATCACACCATCCCAAATCCTCAGGCACTTGAACCAAAGGAAGATGAAAATATTCTTACCATTCTTGATGTTCTCCATCTGATCATCTGAGTACCACTATCTATCGAGAAAATTCCACCTGAGACTTTTGTGTTTGCGCTTACCTGGGCTGAGGAGGCAGACAAAGACCTGCATCCCAATTATAACATCACTTCTGAAATAAGACTTCATATTGACTTCAAATCAACTAGACCCCATCTCTGCGACTGTTACCCAACTCTATTTCAATATATCGTTCTGTCCTCATTTGCCTGATTGAGACAATGCTCCCTCAATCTAATCTGAGGCATCTCTTGCCATCTCAACTTTACCCTGCTTTTGGTAGAGAGCACCCCTTGATTAGCTAGAATGTCTGCAAATTTATTTGTCGTCCTTCACACATGAGTAAAACTCACAGTTCACAAGCACAGAAGGTGAAACTGAATCCTTTGAAAGACCTAAATCAGCCTCTAGTGTCTTGAGACTTTTTTCGATTCCGTGCCACAACAGATTCTCTTGACCGAGTTGATGATTAACTCAGAATTAGCTTCAATTATTATATTCTAAAGATTGCCCTGCTTCAGGATTTCTAAGCATTGCTCAAGTGCCATTAATTCTGCCATATTGTTTGTAGCTCTTCCCACATGGCAATGAAAAATAAAAAGGATTCAGCCATTTTCATCCCTTAACACCCCTCCATAACAAGCAATACCTGAGTTTCCTTTTGAGGCCCCATCAATGTTGCATTTCAAAAAACCCTGAGGGGGAGGATGCCAGTAGTCTAGCTTATTGACTAGTTTCTTCACCTTCCTATCCATGCCCTCTAGTATAAGCCCCTGCATACCCAACTGAAGAAGTATCTGAATTTCAGCTTCTGAAGGTGGATTCTTTGGGGATGTTCGCACTAAAGTTCCCATTGTCTCCTTAAGTTGTCTTAAGATCTACGCAATAATGCTCTGGGAGGAACGTTTTTCATTTTGAAGATTCTACAGTTCCTTTCTTTCCAGACATTCCATATTATGAAGCTTGGAGTTAAAGCCCAAGTTGAGCAAAGAATTTCATAATCATAGAAGTTTCTTCTCCAGTTATTAAGGGTATTGCTAATGCTCCCTTTGTCCCTGTCTGTCGGTCTAAAAATTGTGGCAAAAGTATCCCACAACCTAGAGGTGAAAATGAAATTATTGAGAGGGTGCTCCATCATTTCCTCTTGGGATTCACAAAGCTGGCATCTAGATGGTCCCAGAACACCCCTCTTCCGAATGTTTTCTTTCCCATGTCAAATTTTTCTTATGATGTATCATCCACATGAAGAGTTTGATTTTCATCCATCCTTGATGCCTCCATAGGTTCTGCCAAACCCTGTCCGGTTCATTGGAATCCTGCTCTAGGATTATGCGCTTTACCTCCTTAAGATTGAAGGTACCTTCATTATTGTTAACCCATCTAAGTTGGTCATGCCTCTCTGATACCAGAAATTTCCTTTGGTTCAACATTGTTAGAAGTGCATCAACTTTTTCTTTCAAGGGGCTATCATCCCTGTATTCCATATTCTTCCAGGTTCTCCATTTTCCTTCACTATTGATTTGATCCCAAAAATATTTTACCCTAAGTAACCCTTCGGTATCAGTTTCTTTCTTAAGGTCCACAAAGTCCTCTCTTAGCAGTGTAGGTTCTTGTTGCCATTTATCCTCCCAAAACAAAGCAAGATCTCCCTCTCTGATTTCCCAGAAGCTATTTTTTTCCACTAAGCCTCTATTCTCCCAGGCTTTATTCCAGATGTAGGAGCCTTTTATGATGCCAATCATCCTTATGTGATCATTATCTTGCCAATTCTGGCATATTTTTCTTTCCAAATATGAGCCCACTGAGCCTTTGGATCTTTTACCCAACGCCACCATAATTTTTCCCATAATACTTTGCTTATCACTTCCAGATCATCCAGTCCAAGACCTCCATGGTTTTTAGGTTTTCAAATCTTATCCGAGGCTACCAACGCCCATTTATTTCTCTCGTCCCCTTTACCCCATAGAAAGTCTCTTTGAATGGTTCTAAATTGTTGCAAAACTCATTTTGGAGCTGGAAGGGTTGAAAGCATGAAAACGGGGATTGATTAAAGTATAGCTTTTGTAAGCACTAGCTGACCTACCAAGTTCAAATATCTAATAGTCCATTTCCAGGTTTTATCTTGCATCTTGTTAATCACCAGCTCCCAAATGCTCTTGTGCAAAGGTTTATCAGTTAGAGGAACTCCCAAGTATTTGGAAAGAAGGATATCCCTTTGAAAGCCCATAATTGTGGAGATATTCCTCTGAATAGCAATATTAGTGTTAAAGAATAAAATCTTAGATTTGGAGAAATTTACCTCCATACCCGTATCCATGGCAAAGTCACTCAGGATTTGTTTATAAGCTAGTGCGTCTTTGACCATGGGGATGCCCTATAGCATGGTGTCATCAACAAATTGTTGATGGGTCAAAGCCTGTCCAGTCTCAGAGAGTTAGAAACCCTTGATGTTACCCACTTCTTTAGCATGCTTTATAGTTTGACCAAGTCCTTCCATCATGACGATAAATAGAAAGAGGGAGAGCGGATCTCCCTGTCTGAGACCTCTTGAAGGAGTAAAATTCTTTGATTTGAGAACCATTAACTAGAATTAAAAAGTGAGATGAAGTCACCAGGGCCATAACTCATCTTACCCAGTTATGGTCAAATCCAAAGGCTAGAAGGACCTTCCTGATATAGGTCCAATTCAACTTGTCATAAGCTTTGGCTAGGTCCAATTGCATAATCATTCCTGCCTTCTTATTTCTTAACAATGAATGAACCACCTCATGTGGTTGAATGATGTTATTGAGAATTTTTCTACCCTCCACATATCCTGATTGCTCCATAGAAACTAGAGTAGGAAGAAGGGGTTTGAGTCTGTTGGAAATAACTTTGGATATTATCTTGTACACCACATTGCACAAAGCTATAGGTCTAAATCTATCTGGAGTTTGGGCAATGTCCTGTTTGGGGATCAAAGAGATGAAGGATGTGTTGAGCACCTTCAAAATGGTTCTATTCATCTGGGAGTCCTCCACGACATTCAGAATATATTGCTTGACAATGTTCCAACAAGATTTAAAGAAATCAACATTAAAACCATCAGGGTCTGGCGCTTTACCGTTCTGCATCTCTTTGATGACCTCACTAACCTCCTCTTCAGTCACTGGCCTATTCATATTGAAATTATCCTCTCTTCTTACTAGCTTAAGTATGTGCCTTGTTAAGTCCTTGATAAAATGAGCTCTGTCTAAAATGGTCTCCTCTGCAGTACTTCGAAAGTGCTGAACCAACACAGCTTATATATCTTCATGGGTATTGAGTAGTTGACCTCCAGCGTCCTTGATTGATGAGATCCTATTATGAGACCTGTTCACCATGGTAGATCTTAGGAAAACCATAGTATTTCTCTACCCTTCTTTTAGCCATTGAACTCTTGATTTTTGTCTCCAAAATATCACATCTTGTTTACATAAGTTCTCACAGTCTTGATGATGCATGGTGAATTGATCATTTCTGACTCTATCAAAGCCATCCATGACAAGGGCTTGATTGAGTTCCTACATTTTACCTTGAACAACTTTTTTTGCTTCAAAAATATTACCAAATTCATTCTTGTTCCAATCTTTGATTCTGAGCCTGATGTGTTTTAGTCTTTTGTGTAGCAGAAACATTCTTGTACCCTGAATATGCAGATATTCTATCCACCATTTTGCAATGTTGCTGAAAAAATCTAAGTGGGTGAGCCAGATATTATCAAATCTAAAAGGTTTGTTCTTGGGGGTGCCAATGTGTTGTACCTCAAGTTGTACAAGCCAATGGTCCGAGCCTCCAAAGGGGAGAATTTCTTAGCTCTCAAATCTACCTTAGGCTGAAATACGGTAAAACTCGAGGCTACATCAAACCACGCTCAGCCTCGTAGCTAGCCCTACGAGGACAGGAGAGGGCTCTCTCCAGGTCAATCTCGGCTAAAGGTGATCAATGAGGCTCGAGATGACTAAATTGATAACTAATTTTACGCTAGGTATGAAGTACAAGGAGTTTGAAATTGATTTTTTGAAGTTTAGTTGAATTCAAGGGAAAGGCAATTTTGGGTGCGGGGATGAGGCACAGTTTTTGCAGAGGTCTACT